>JAOTNS010003007.1:0-16647 GCA_028476615.1 Culter alburnus
GTTCAACAGGAACTCCGAGGGCTCCGTTTAACTGCTCTGCAAAACAGGCTAGTTTTAGATCAATTAACCGCGGCAGGAGGAGGAGTTTGTGTTATTGTTGGTACCTCTTGTTGTACTTATATCCCTGAAAATGATGCAGATGGTCATTTAATTTCAGAGGGTTTAAAAAATATGACTAGAATTGCTCAAGAATTACAAGAACGAGAAGTTACTGATAATCAAAGTGGGTTCTTAGCATGGCTCACAGGATGGCAACAAATGCTTGTATCTGCTTTAATTCCTATAGGTGTGATCCTATTAATTATGGCATTTATTATCTGTTGTATTATTCCATTTATTAGAGCTTTGATTAATCGTGCAATGAACAACTTTGTATCCTCTCAATATGCTTTGATGAATAGAACTGTTAAATGTTAGTAATTTTGAAGGAAAATGAAGGAAATGTTTGCTGAAGAATGTTATGGTTTTGAAAGTAAAGAAAGTGATTATATTTTTATATGAGAAAAGTAATGCTGAGACTTGGGTGTGGCAATTTTATTGCCAAAAGGGGCAATTGATAGATTTTCTGTTGGTCTCAGCATTGAAAGTATGTGGAAAGAGGCTCCTTGGTCCTCTGTCAAAGTTGTATACTATGTTTTAACATATGGTTTTCTATGTACCAGAACCATTTCCATATAAGGCTCTACTAGGAGTGAATGTGAGACAGGGAATGGTCCCTGCTTTTCTGTATTACCAGAATAGGAGAAGGTCCTTGGGATGCTAAGGGACCTCAGTGATACCTGACCAGTAGATGACCATATTTAGACTTGTTTTTCTATATGTATCACATTCCTATACCATAAGCAATATGATGTATTCTCTTTCTCATTGGCTGAAACTATACTACACCCCTTGTACTCTTTCTATATATTCTCTCTTTTCTTATCAATAAAATGAGATTATATTCTCCCTCAGCGCTGAGTGATTGCTCATTCAATTGCCAAATAAGAGGTCTGGGATGAGGCACGAATTAGGAGCAAAAACCTAACAGGTGCTCTAAGTGATCTCACGCGTTTTTAGGCCAAATTTTTTGTCACATACTAGGCATGTGTCACGATTTTCGAATATTCGATTAGTTGATTTAATTATAGAATATTGAATAGGTTGTGCGATTGTCGTCTTAAAAAAATCGTCATGTTTTCAATGGCGACACGTTCATGTAACCAGAGGGTGGCGCGCGCTGCCAATAACGCACCTAAAGAGCTGTCAATCAACTCTTAGACAACAGCAGAACATAGACAAGCGTGGCATATAACAGAGACGTTATGTTCACACGACACAAGTGCCGTCATTCAGGCTGTTCACAATGTTTGAAACGCGTTTAGGCAGCCTAAAATCAACATGGCTTGAGGTAGGCTTGCTGCGATAGTCGGTGTTGCCGGTGTTCAGGAACAACATCGGTATCATCACTTGTCACCGCTCCCGAATTGGCGCTAATTTGAAAGTGAAAGTAAAATCCCCTCGGTCATTCATGGTGCGTGTCCACTGGCGGAGAGAGCGTTTTCAGCTAATTCCTATGGAAGCTCAACGTAAGAATTAATTGAAAACGCTTGCTCTGCTTCACACCGTTATGAATGGCCGTGCGGATTTTACTTTCACTTATATTAACGAACATATTATGTTTCAGCACATTACAATTATTATATGGCTTGAGCTAAGACAGCATATTCCCCAATGAATTAAACAGTTTATCAATATCATACAGATAGAAAGCATGAATGGTCTCTCCCTCTCTCTGTGTGTGCATGCATGCGGGGGAGGGGTGCGATTTTCGAATAATAATCGAATAATTCCCAGTGATTTTTGAATATTATTTTTGCTTGAAATGCCCATCCCTATCACATACAGCAAACATCTCCTCACTATCCGCTAGCTGCCTGTCCCTTGAACACACTGTAAAAAAACACGGCCTCTGTAGTCGCCACAAGCTCCGAAAACGGCAATAACAACAAACTGGTGCAGCCTGGACCACGAAACATAATAAACATGCTCCAGACAATAACCAACAAGAATGATTTTAAATGCGTGTTCATGACTGTTTCAGGAAGCACGGAGGGGAGGAGGAGGTCCAGGGGCGTAGTTTGTGGGGGGGATGGGGGGGAGGTAACCCCCCAATATTCAAATCCATCAGTTACAACCCCCCCAATATTTCAACATGAAAATCACAGTAGATCTATACTAAAATATGTATAATTCATTTATTTTGTAACAATAATTTTGTTTATAATCGAATATGTGTTTGTCATAATAAATTAGTCAAAAAAATACCCCCCCTCCACTGAACCGATTGGTAACGCCCAACCAACATGCGTTGCACTTTCACCAAACAACGCGAGTGGAGCTCTACTGTTTGAATGAAAGAGAGCGGGTAGCACCAAAAATGAAGAGAACCGCTGCCCAGCCGACTATATTAAACTTCTGTTCAAAGAGGGACGTTAAAAAGAATAAAACATGTACTGAGAAGGAGGTATGAAAACATTGCAATAGCTAAGTACACTCCACATATATTTTAGCTAGCTAATCCATTGCAATTTAGCCATAACTATCAGTGTAACTGTAACCAATTACTAAAACAGCCATCTATTTTGTTACTTCATTTTTCAATATTGTCTTATCAATGACAAAAGTATTCACATCGGTGTTTGTTTTCTTCCTTAATTAATCTGACTTTTGAACGAATTGGCTTGAATGAACGATTTAAGTAGCTCACTCATTAAAACGTCGAATCGCTGCCACCTACTGGCGGTTTCAATATATAACATAATTTTTTCTTTTTAGAATCACTCCGTTATGTTAGAATTTGATGAATGGTTATACATAAATTCCATAAAGTTTGATGATAGATAGATAGATAGATAGATAGATAGAGAAGAAATAAATTATCCAATAACGCTACACATAAAACAGATTTTTTTTAATTAAAAAAAAAAAAAAAATGGCAGCATACCAACACTCAACCCCCCCAATGTTGAAACCAAATCTACGCCCTCTGTTTTGCTTGACAACACTTCGAACGTCAACAGGAAGTTACTCCACCCAGGATCACTTAGAGGACCTTTAAAGTTACTGGAGAGACGTTTGTTCATGAGTTTGAGAGAACATTAGTCTTGTTATTTAGGATGTTCTCTGTGAACATCAAAGATAATATGAACACAGCAAAGAACTGAATCATTAAATGAATTAAACTAGAGCTGGACCACATATACAGTATTTCATATCAGTGGATATTGATAATCATCAGGATAAATGTCAAATCTTTATTTCTGTCAAATAAAGGCAGATTTCTCCTCCTGAGGTAAAGTTGTAGAAACCAGAACATGACAAACACTTGCAAACAGCTGAACATTTCACACATCTGAGCTACAATATTCACAACATTTATAACAATAACAAAATACATCAAAATATGCAGGAGTAAACTTTAGTAAAGTCATTTTTCCTGAACAAAATTAAGGAATCGACCCTGCTTTGTTCCCTATATAGGGTACAACGGGGCTAAAGGGACACCTTAAGAAAAAAAAATTGCTTTTCATTACTCTCGAAGTGTATGATTGAGGAAAAATATATATGTTTAATATATAGATTTTGTGTGAAAATAAATCATAAAAGTGGTTAATTTTGTTTAAAAATAATGTATGAGGCGGTGGGGGGTTAAAAGGCACAAAAATACTTTATCTAAAATAATATGTTTTTAATAATGTCTAGGTTAATATGTGTTGAAAAGAATCACTTTAGCAAAATTTGTACTATTTTCTGTTTATTTTGATAAAAGAATTCATTTGTGTTCAATAAATATACTGTCATTAAAATAGGCCTATGTTAATATAAAATATATTTTAAAAATACAGAAACAAAATTACTTTAAAAAGTAAAGCTTCTGAAAGCATTAGAGGAGATCCCATAATATTTAATATAGATTTACAGTAGTAACAATAAATTATATTTTATGAGAAATGATAATATAATATTTCTTTAAATATGATTGTTTCATTATAAATATGGGTATTATCTCTAAGATATTTGCCATCTGAATCTAAACATGTCATGTCAAGAAATGGAAAAGTCAGCTGATCAGCTATTTGTGATGTTAATAATTTTGTCTTTTGCCCCAACAGCAGCGGCGCTTTTTACCCCAAATACCATACTTCTACATATTCTTACTTTATTGAAAAACTGTTGCTTGAATTACCTTCAACAAAACTGAAAATCATCAAGACCTTTGTCTGAAAAAACAAACATTAATTTAATCGATTCTCATTTGCTACAACAACATTTTAAAAAACATCAAATATTAGATAATAAATATATCTTCAGTGGAAATATCTTTACAGTTTTGATATAATCTGGATAAAGTTTAGAAAAGTGAAGTAATGACGGAGATCCGTTATATGTTCCTTCATTTCCGACGCCATTTCATGTTCGTCAGTGTTTGTTGTTGTCAGTGAACAAGAGTGTGTCACGATCATATAAACACACAGAACAACATCATATAACAACATGACACGATATTAAATAAAGCTGATAACTGAACTTACCGTCAAACTCACTCATGTGAAGTTCAGCACCGACACTTCAAGCTCCAATCAAAACAGAAACAGAAACTTTTTTTTCTTTTCAAGTTTAACCCTGTAAAGCCCACTGTTGCAGAATTACAACATCACTTTCAACAATTAAAAAAAAAGGCAAATGTTTTTTTTCTCTCAAGACCACATTTACATATTTAATGGGTTCTATTGTTTGTCCTCACAATGCTATTGGATAGAATAAGTGTTTGTAGGTCCAGTCATCTGGCCATGAACTACCTGCAGACTTCACATCAAGCTCATCTCCTTTTTTTACATGACTGGATTTGTCAAGATTCAAGTAAGTAAATTTCCTTACATATTTTTTGTGGGTTTATTACAATGTCTAGAACACAGATATATTTAGTTATTTTGGAAAACATTAATCAAATTTGATTTAGAGATTGTTAAGTCCATGTTGTAATTCTACAATGAGTCAAAATAGCCTGTGCTCCTACATGTTACATAAGGACACTGCACTTCTCACATGGCCACAAATTGAAATTTAAACTGTTAGATTCATTGTAACTAAGTTCTAAATGTGCTTTTCTGTTAAATTTGTACTTAGTTTAGTTTAGACCATAATTAAACACAGGAATAAACTGTATGTGGGATTTAAAACTCCATCATCCAGAGCAGTGAAACTCCCTGTATCTTTGTAGTTTATTTGTTTTTTAACTTCTAAATGATCCTGAGATTTTTTTATGAGTGTTCACTGTAAAAAATTCCTGTAAATTTACATGGAAATTTAACAGTAAAATGATGTTTTCAAGCAATAACAGCAAGTTGCTGTTATTTACAGTGCATTATGGGAAGACTTGTTCACTTCGGGTTGCGTGGTCGACCAACAACAGTATGTCACTGTTATTTAACAGAATTATACCATATTTTTTCCCCCAACGTGAACAAGGCGGAATTTTTGATTATCTGCATGAGGTAAGTTTGCAACTATTTATGATTGTATTTGCCTCTCTTGAAATTACTCATTACTTTAAAATATTACATCTTAAACATCAAATGACACGTCTGTTATTTAAATCAGACGTCTATATTATAGGTAAAGGGGTGATTGAGCGACTGAGGAATCAATTGTATGAGCTCAGAGTCATCAGACACAGGTAAGAATCCCTCATTTTCATCCAAAATGGTTATTTTACTAAACGTTATCTAAGTCAAATATGAGTGTGACTCGGTGGGAGTGTACAAAATTGATTGTTTGGTAACTTTTAACATGCGTCTGAGTAATTTTGTATCTGCTAGTGTTGTTTGCCACTACGTCCGATTTTAACCTTCAAGTACTTCTAAAAATAATATTATAAAGATCAAGTGAAGCCTTTGTAATTTTAATTAGAAGCGGTTAGTGAACGGGTAGCCTATACGATAGCAATCAATTTGCTTGCGAGTTGTCAGCACGTTTGCGCGCGCACACACACACACACACACACAAACACACACACACACACACACACACACACACACACACTCTGCGTTTGTCGGCTATGCATCAATCATACAAGCGAAGTTTATGAAACAGGCCTGTGATAATCTTTTTGTCTGTTAATGGTAAGTGAGGTACGAAATTTACAGTTCTTGTTGTAGTATAATTACTGTATGTGCTTTTGCAAACCGCTTCTGGCTTGATCACAGAACTATTCGCGGCATGCCAATCTTGCTCCGCATCTGCAACAGCCATTTTAGAAGACGTATTTAACGAGAATTGAATCTGGGCACAGATGAAGATATTTTAATGAAGAAATTATGTCTGTTTCCCTATAAAATGTAAGCGAACTTCAGACTCCAAAAATGTCATAAATTGTTCTCTTTGACAATAGATGTCTGCCACTCCTGCTGACCTCGAGAAGACGGGTAACATGCCTGTGACTCCTCGTTTGATCCTGCTTGGTAAGTAGCTATATCATATTAGACAGGTCTGCAATTTGTTTTACTAAAACAAGGCTCACAAGTTTAACTATTAGTAGTTCCACATTTATGTGCCTTACATTTATGCATTTGGCAGAAGCTTTTATCTTACATTGCATTCAAGTTACACATTTTACATTTTGTAAGTTCTTGCTTTCCCCTGGGAATCAAACCCATGACCTTGGCATTGCTAGCACCACACTCTACTGTTTGAGCAACAGGAGCTACAGGAAAGCCTTATTCTATCCTTATTCTAGAATCCACTGTCTTTGAATCATGTTTTTATTACACTGTGCTGGGCTGTGTTTCTCAAAAGCATCATAAGTCTAGATTTATCTTACTTAAATAATCATTGCCACCAATGGTCTCTACGATCAACTTAGGCGTATGATGCTTTTGAGAAATGCAGCCCAGGTTTGAATTTAAAATATTTATTCAACTAAGCCAAGTCTTATTCTTAGTTTGAGAATTTAGTTCACCTATAGAAACCTCATAGTTTTTTTATCACTATACAATTTCTTGTGTTTAACCTTTTTTCCCATCTTGAAAGATGGCTTGCCATTAAAGGGATAGTTCACCCAAAAAATTTGAATTCTGTCATTAATTCCTCACCCTCATGTTGTTCCAAACCCGTAAGACCTTTGTTCATCTTCAGAACAGCTCTCAGATTTCATTAAAAATATCTTGATTTGTGTTCTAAAGATGAACAAATCTTACGGGTGTGGAACAATACGAGGGTGAGGAATTAATGACAGAATTTGCCTATGGGTCAGCAATGTCACTTAACATTCAAAGATATTGTTAGGTTATGAAAGAATTTTCTCACTGCCTTTTCTACACTTTCTAGAGATCATAGAATAAACATTGTTCTATCCATTCCTTTACGGTGAAGGTGAAAATCCGGGGCAATGGATGAAACGGTGGATGATCAGCCTGGAAGGCCGCATAATCTGCGAGGGTGTGCAGCCAACTTTTCTCACTGGACTTGCTGCATTGTTCTCTCTGTATTATATCTTTAATTTGCAGTACCAGGAGGAAGCAGCATCCACACTGGAATTCCTTCAAAAGGTAAATTTGCACTCATATTATTTATTATTAATTAATATGTTAGTATTAGTTTGGTGACTTAAAGGAATAGTTCACCCAACATTGAAATTTATCATCTCATGATTTACTCGCCCTCAAGCCAACCTAGGTGAATATGACATTTTTATTTCAGACAAACAAAAATCTGAGTTATTTTAAATAAGATCCTGGCTTCTTCCAGCATTGTAAAGGCATTACATTTTGTCCAAGTTTTGGAAGCCCAAAAAGTGTATTTAAATTGTAGTAAAAATTGTCAACGTTACTGCACTAGTTCAACCTTAAATTTTATGAAGTGACAAGAAATTTTTGTGCACCAAAAAAGCAAAGCAAAAAAATAAAGACTTTATTTAACAATATGAACTGTTGTCATACGTAGTGAACTCAGTGCAGGATTCCTTGTTTACATCCGAATGCCAACACAGTATTGGCTGAAGCTGAACACATGAGCAGACATACATGCATGTGATGTCGACACAGGAAAAAATATCTTAATTTGTGTTCCGAAGATGAACAAAGGTCTTATGGGTGAGAAATTAATGACAGAAATTTTATTTTTTAATGAACTAACCCTTTAAGAAATAGTTCCACCTAAAATAATTATATAATTTAACGTTGTTCTCTCAAACTTGTGACTTTTTTTTCTATAAAAGGCCATAGTATCACAATACAATAATATATCATTTGGAAACATTTGTGAATGCTTTAACTAACATGAACTAACAAAGAGATATACATTTGTTACAGTATTTAATATAGTTAATTGATTATGTTAGTTCAGTGCATTAACTAATGTTAACATATACACCTTTTGATTTTAACAACAATAATGCAAATGTTGAAAATAATTAAGATTAATACATGCTGTAGAAGTATTGTTCATTCTTAGTTCATGTTAACTAAAAGTGTTAAAGGAACACATCGAGTTTTTGGGACTTTAGCTTATTCACCGTATCCCCCAGGGTTAGATAAGTCCATACACACCATTCTCATCTCCGTGCATGCCATAACTCTGTTGACGCACCCACCGCTAGCCTAGCTTAGCACAAAGACTGGAGGTAAACAGCTCCAGCTAGCCTACTGCTCAATAAGTGACAAAATAACGCCAACATTTTCCTATTTACATGTTGTGATGTGTATAGTTACATTGTGTACTAAGACCGACGGGAAACGGAAAGTTGTGATTTTCTAGACCGATATGGCTAGGAACTATACTCTCATTCCTGCGTAATAATCCAGGAACAATGCGGCACAATTATATTACACAGTGCCTGAAAATAGGCTAACTTCCATCAACATAACCAATGTGACAACCTGCTT
The DNA here is from genome assembly GCA_028476615.1 of Culter alburnus. Classification (NCBI taxonomy): domain Eukaryota; kingdom Metazoa; phylum Chordata; class Actinopteri; order Cypriniformes; family Xenocyprididae; genus Culter; species Culter alburnus. The sequence continues at coordinate 8,925 of JAOTNS010003007.1, forward strand.
ACACAGAGAGCGCTGGGGACTATTTTCAGGTGCTGTGTAATATTATTGCGCCGCTGCACTCATGGGACGGCTCAAAGTTCCTTGATCATTACACAGAAATGAGAGTATAGTTCCTAGCCATATCGGTCTAGAATATCACAACTTTTCATTTTCTGTCGGTCTTAGTACACAATGTAACTATACACATCACAACATGTAAATAGGAAAATGTTGCCGTTATTTTGTCTCTTATTGAGCAGTAGGCTAGCTGGAGCCGTTTACCTCCAGTCTTTGTGCTAAGCTAGGCTAGCGGTGGGTGCGTCAGACAGAGTTATGGCACGCACAGAGATGAGAATGGTGTGTATGGACTTATCTAACCCTGGGGGATACGGTGAATAAGATAAAGTCCCAAAAAGTCGGTGTGTTCCTTTAACAAATTAAATTTTATTGTAAAGTGTTACCAAAATTATCATACCATATAAAATCATTGTTCACTAAAAATATTTCTCTCTTATTTTAAAGACGTTTTGTTGGAATAAATCCGGAAAAGGGGACCAAGGCTGCACGGGGAAAAGTTACATCCAAAAAAACTGGGAAAACAGTGCAAAAGAAAACCATAACTGTCAACACCAAAGTGTCAAACCTCTTAAAGAGACTTATGGACTTTGAGTGAGACTTCATTTAAAAAGTGTAGTTGACACACCCCACACCCATGCAGGTTGGTTTCTGAAAAATGTGCTGGCCTGGTGAGTTATACTTTGTTTATACCAAGTTATTTAGGTATTAAAAATGCTGATCCTTTGTTAAAGCCTGTTCGAGTGTTTATTTTATTTTATTTTTTTAATAATTGGTTTGTTTCAGTGCAATTGTTTTTTTGGATTTATATTTTATATACAGGTAGATTGTCTATATATTGTTTGTTTTTTGTTTGTATGTTTGCTTTTTCATTAGCCATTTTTGTATTTTGATATGTTGATGGGTGTTTATTTTTTATATGCACTGAATATTACTTGAATACTTTTATATTTTATCGGAATAAAAAAAAAAAAACTAACTTTGCTTTATTCCTTTTTGTTACCCATAGACAAATATAAAATGCTGAGTTATTATAGCATTTAAAATTTGAATGATTTGGTTGTGACTAGTATGTCATTTAACAGCTATCAATGTAAAAGAATTTCCCTGTAAAAAAACGGTAATCTACTGGCAGCTGTGGTTGCCAGCATGATACTGTAAAAATACAGAGCACTACCGTTTTTGAAATTAACAGCCAAATACCGTTTTTTTTTTCAGCTACAGTAGACTACTGTAATTTAACAGTTAAATTACAGTTATCTACTGTAGCTGAAAAAACGGTATTTGGCTGTTAATTTCAAAAACGGTAGTGCTCTGTATTTTTACAGTATCATGCTGGCAACCACAGCTGCCAGTAGATTACCGTTTTTTTACAGGGAAATTTTTTACAGTGTTGGCTTAGTAGCAGTTTATAGCATTAGGAGCTCTGAATGATTTTGGGGGGATGCCTTTTGCATTCTTCAGGGACAGGTGTGAATGGTCTTGAACATGAACCTGTAAGTGCTCTGGGGGGATGCATGTGTTCCTTTAGTATGATAAGTAGAGAGCATAATAGGCCAGACAGTATTGTTTGAATGTAGTAGTGGAATTTTGATTAGCATTTGCATTGAAATTATAATACTTTGATGGATAATATTCTTAGATCTCTACCCTCGACACATGGTCCATTCTTTGTTTATCTACTACAATATAAGACCCATTTGTATTATTCACTCATTAAGTTTTTTTTACTTTTTCCATTTCAGAATGCCAAGATGTCGTCAGACCACCCCCCACTGGATGTACACAAAGACATGATTGCACATTTCCCAGTAAAGAACAGAGGACGCTGTAGACACTGCAATAATGGATACACAAACACACTGTAGCAAGTGCAATGTTCGCCTGTGCTTCTCAAATGAAAAGAACTTAGGGACAGTCTTAGGGACTATCACTGTAAAACACAGACTTCATTCAAACCACACTGAAAGTGATAGAAGAAAAAGTTTTATAAATACAAATTTTCCCAATATTTTTATTAATAAATGCTTATTCATAAAAAATATAATTGTTGTGTGATTATTACTCATGATATATACTGTTATGGGGCTATGTAAGCAATCAACTCTGCAAATGAATGCTTAAATTATGGTGGTCCAGTAGTGCACAACACAACGAAATTAAAAAAGCAAACATAAGTTCACAACACAACGAAATCGAGCCACAACACAACGGAATAAAGCCACAACACAACGGAAATGCTCCCGACCATTAGGGGGCTCTCAGAGCTCGGTATTGTTAGTATTCCTTGCCAATGTTTTATAGAGTCGGCAGTGATATGAATACCACGATTAGTTTAAACAGTATATAACCACTGTATATCGACATGAAATATTAATTCAAAATCACTTGAGTGCACAGTAGCTTCATATTTATACCTGTGAATGATTTGACGCTCTACCACGGCGAATGATGAAGGGAACGTCTGACAATTCCACCAAGTGGTAAGAACGTATAATTTGTATTCATTAAAACTTTTAACATTTAAAAACAGACATGTTCAAATTACAAATCTTGTCAGTCTTACCAACAGGAAGTAACAACCTTTGGAATTTGAACATGTCTGTTTTTAAATGTTAAACAAAGTCATTGTAATGAATACAAATTATACGTTTCAACCACTTGGTGGAATTGTCAGACGTTCCCTTCATCCGTGGTAGCGTCAATCATTCCAGGTATAAATATGAAGCTATTGTGCACTCAAGTGATTTTGAATTAATATTTCATGTCGATATACAACGTTTACATACTTAAACTAATCATGGTATTGATATCTAAGACTGTCGACTTTATAGAACATTGGCAAGGAATACTAATATTAACGAGCTCTGAGAGCCCCCTAGTGGTCGGGAATTTCATTGCTGTGTTGCTTTATTCTGTTGTGTTGTGGCTTTATTTCTGTTTGTGGCTTTATTTCATTGTGTTGTGGCTTTATTCTCTTATTTCATTGTGTTGTGGCTTTATTTCGTGTTTGTGGCCGTTGTGTTGGGCTTATATTGTGTGTGGCTGTGTTGTGGCTTTATTCTGTTCTTTATTTCGTTGTGTTGTGCTTCATTATTCCTTTATTCTGTTGTGCTTTATTTCGTATTCATTGTGTTTATGGCTTTGCTTTTTCGTTGTGCTTTATTGTGTTGTGTTGTTTCTTTATTTCATGTTGTGGCTTTATTGTTGTGTTGTGTGCTTTTTTTCGTTGTGTTGGCTTTATTTCGTGTGTTGTGGCTTTATTTCGTGTGTTTGTGGTTTATTTCATTGTGTTGTTGTGTTTATTTCTTTATTTTGTGGTGTGCTGTTGTGTGGCTTTATTCGTTTGTGTTGTGGCTTTATTTATTGTATTTCATTGTTGTGGCTTTATTCTGTGTTGTGGCTTTATTCGTTGTGTTGTGGCTTTATTTGTTGTGTTGTGGCTTTATTTCGTTGTGTTGTGGCTTTATTCTTTATGTTGTTGTGGCTTTATTTCGTTGTTTTTTATTCCGTTGTTTTGGCTTTATTTCTGGTGTTGTGGCTTTATTTTGTGTTGTGGGCTTTATTTCATTGTGTTGTGGCTTTATTCGTTGTGTTGTGGCTTATTTGTTGTGTTGTGGCTTGTGTGGCTTTATTTGTTTGTGTTGTTGTGGCTTTATTTGTGTGTTGTGGCTTTTTCTTGTGTTGTGGCTTGTTGTGTTGGCTGTGCTTTATTCGTTGTTGTGTGTGGCTTATTTCGTTGTGTTGTGGCTTTATATTTCGTTGTTTGTGGTTATTCCTTTATTGTTGTTGTGGCTTTATTTCTGTTGTTGTGTTGTGGCTTTATTTCGTTGGGTTGTGGCTTTATTTCGTTGGTTGGGCTTTATTTGTTTGTGTTGTGGCTTTAATTTCGTTGTTTGTGCTTTATTCGTTTGTGTTGTGGCTTTATTTCGTTGTGTTGTGGCGTGTGTTGTGGCTTTTTCGTGTGTTGTGGCTTTATTTCGTTGTGTTGTGGCTTGTTGTGTTTGGCTTTATTTGTGGTTGGTGTTTGGTGTGGCTTTATTTCGTTGTTGGTGGCTTTATTTCGTTGTGTTGTGGCTTTATTTCGTTGTGTTGGCTGTGCTTTATTTCTGTTGTGTTGTGGCTTTATTCGTTTGTTGTGGCTTATTCGTTGTGTTGTGGCTTTATTTCGTTGTGTTGTGGCTTTATTTCGTTGTGTTTGGCTTTTATTCTGTTGTGTTGTGGCTTTTGTTCGTTGTGTTTGTGGCGCTTTATTTCTTTATTGTGTTGTGGCTTATTCTGTTGTGTTGTGTTGTGGCTTTATTTCGTTGTGTTGGCTTTATTTCCGTTGTGTGGTTTTGTGGCTTTATTTCTTGTGTTGTGGCTTATTCGTGTGTTGTTTGTTGTGTTGTGGCTTTATTTCGTTGTGTGTGTGGCTTTATTCTTGTGTGTGTTGTGTTGTGGGTTCTTTATTTTTGTTGTGGCTTATTATCGTTGTTGTGTTTGTGCCGTTGTGTTGTGTTGTGTTGTGGCGTTAGTATTCGTGGGTTTGGCTTTATTCCGTATCGTTGTGTTGTGGCTTTATTTCGTTGTGTTGTGGCTTTATTTCGTTGTGTTGTGGCTTTATTCGTTGTGTTGGCTTTATTCGTTGTGTTTATGGTTTATTTCGTTGTGTTCTTTATTTCTTTATTTCGTGTGTTGTGGCTTATATTTGTTGTGTTGTGGCTTTAGTGTCTTTATTCCGTTGTGTTGTGGCTTTATTTCGTTGTGTTGTGGCTTTATTTGTTGTGTTGTGGCTATTCATTGTGTTGTGGCTTTTCCGTTGTTGTGGCTCGATTTCGTGTGTTGGAACTTATGTTTGCTTTTTTAATTTTGTTGTGTTGTGCACTACTGGGCCACCGTATAAGCTCTGTATATCTGTTCAGACAAAGTGAGCACAAATACAAAATTCTGCTCCTAACTAGGCCCAAGTTGCAATATTACAACGTTTCCCTAAAAACTAACTAAAAGTAAAAAATTTGAAAAATCTTTAATTATACATCAGAGCCTCCTAAAACAATCTTGAGTGGTCCAAAAATGTTTTGCTCTTTTTTTTCTATATTTGGGTTTTACAGGGTTAATGGCGGTTGGCAAACCAAACTTAAAAGGTGCATTCCCGCCACCTACTGGATTGGGGTGTGGATAACGTTATGGTAGTAGTGACCTAAATCCTGTTAATTAAATGAGTATCTTTTAAGAAATTAAATACTTCTTCATATATTTTTAATTGCTTTGGGCCATTACTAATAACGAAACGGAAACAAACATCTCACGTGAAGCCTGAACGGAGCTTGATTCGTTTAGACAGAACCACATGATCTGTGACGTCTGAAGCAGTGTTGCCAAGTCCCCGGTTTTCCCGCGGAATTGGGCTGCTTATCACCGTTGCCGCGGGTTGTTTTTCATGTCCGCGGGTTGAAACGAACCTTTACAGTTTTTTCAGTTGCTAACAAGCATTGTTCAATACCGAAACCACGTTTTCAAAACTCTTCACACAGTCAGAGAAACAGAAGTCAATGCGACCAAACTGTGAACCATTTTTCATTGCTTTCAGACAAATGCATTCATCAGTGACCACACTTTTCAACATTCAGGAACTCTTTTCCCATTCGTACTTCCCAACATGCAAAATACTATGTATTTTCAGCACACTGCATTCAAAATGATTAAAAACACATTCAAAACAGAATGATGGCAAATTCCAAGCATTTATGCAGTAATTATTTTAAAATATTCTCAATTTATAGCCAAAAATTAAAAAAAATAATCATTACAAGCTAATTGCAATTTTAGAAATTCCACCCAGGTGATGATGATGAGAACTTGTGGCCAAATGCAGGGATGACGCGTTTTGTAGGCCAACCCGAAGTTAGCGGCGCACGGGTTCCCTCGGTTGAAAGCCTATGCATTTTTCCCATAGACTTTTGGAAATCGCAGAAAATAAGCTCTGGTGTTTAACAAAGGGTTTATGACACTTACACGTTTTGTCTATCAAGAATCTTTACAAGTTTAACACAACATTTATAGATTTTGAAGCCTAAATAAAGTGGTCAGATATAAAAGGCTAACAGTAGGCTATAAACGAATACAGCACACCCATGGTCGCGGATCAACGACGTCACCACCAAACTTCCTCAAACTGCATTTAAAAAACAACTTTATTTAAAAACATGCTCGCTGATTGATCTGCACTGTGTATTAATACTTATCACTTTTTCATGAGAAATGCTGTCCAAATGTCCGTTGTCATGATGACGTCTAAAGTCCCTGCCAAGGAAGTAGTCCCGTTTTAGCAATTTGTTAGCAACTGCCGATTTAAGACACAGTACAAGTTAAAAAATCACAAGTGGGTTTAACTGGTGTGTTTTATGTCATAGATCAAAACGTTGAAAGTATTTAGAGGCTTTGTTAACCACAGACCTTATTTCAGGCGGATTTAGCAAAAACCCATTCAAAAAAACATAGACTTGACGGCGTGGAACCGAAGTCCTAAAAATGCTAACTCGCTTCCGGGTTTTGCCTACAAAAATGCGTCATCCCTGAGGCACTCTATGGTGTTTGAGACTCACTGTATGTCATTTCCATGTACTGAACTCTTGTTATTCAACTATGCCAAGGTAAATTCAATTGTTAATTCTAGGGCACCTTTAATTGCTGGAGTCAAATTGACCCCATTGGCAAACCGGCGTAGCTGGATTTTGAGGTTAATACGAGGGTTAAGGTGCATTACCGCCACCTGCTGGTCAGGAGTGTGGGTCAATCACACAACCTTTTTCCCAACACTAAACACCAATATTCTTTTATCTATTCAGTCATTTTCAGATATTGCATTAAAAATCAAAACATTCACCATCTGAGTTCCTGTGTAATGTGTTTGTCCATCTTAATTTCTTTTAAAATTAGAAATCAATATTCTCCTTTCACTGTTTGGACATTTCATCATAACGTGCTCTACAGTTCATAACATGACATAACATGCTCTACAGGCACTATTAAGTGTTGTAAGTCTGGAAATGATTGTTTCTTCTTTCTGTTCCTCCTCTTTACTCTACCTTTACCAGCACATGGATGTTATAAAAGCTGTTCTTTCTTCTTCTCATTGTTTCTACTTTCACATGTCAGAACGCGACTCTGTGCTGCATCTGAAAACTGGGAAAACGCTGCCTTCAGAGGACACATTTCAAGGCAGGACAAGATCAAGGCATGTGATCTCACTTCCTGTCCTGAGACTCCTTCATGATGATTTCCATAGATCTCTGATATCCCACATCCTGTGCTTCCTTTCAGTGACAGTTGAGATAGAAAAGAAAGATGGCGTCTGAAAGTTGTGTTTTCTGGTCAGTTTGTGTGCAACATTTTTGACCATTGTTTTCCACACATTTGATGTCATTTCTAGAGAGAATTACTTAAATATTCTCTCAGTTCTCACTAAAGCTGTCGCTATTTGCATTAAACTCACGCTGCCTCAGAAGTCTGTCTTGAAATGAGTTTTGTGAGCTGTCTTTAAGCACACACACACACACACACGTTCGTTTTGGAATTGTGGGGTCATTCCATAGGCGTAATGGTTTTTATACTTTACAACTGTATTTTCTCCCCCTACACTACCCCTAACCCTAAACCTACCCATCACAGGAAACTGTGCACCACT
>JAOTNS010003008.1:0-21987 GCA_028476615.1 Culter alburnus
AAACTAACTTAAATATGAAGTACTTAAAGTAATGTTATTCTTGATCGTATCTTGTCTTTCGTAAATATATGCATATATATATATATATAATTAGTTGAGTTTGGGGAACATTGCTACATTTAAGTGCTAAAACGTTCTAGAAGCCACAGCAAAAATCTAATTAATTTAACAACAACAAAAAAAATATATATATTTATAATTTTGTGTATTTTAATGTCAAGTAAACAGTAACTACATGTAATGTGTAATAGTGACACTAAAATTAAATGTTATCTAATTTTTTTACATCTTGACTACCAGAATTAGGGTAACAGATTTCTGTTGTAATAAATAGAAAACATGGACATCAGTTTAACTTTAGTTTGAATTTATATTGTTAATCATTGAAAGGAGTTTTATCGAACTTAAATACAATAAAATCAAACATTCAAACATTCCATTTTAAGAAACTAATCAAGTTGGGAAAAATAACAAATTTGTATGTTTTAGTCACTTTCACTGTCTGCTCATGATATTCTGTTCTTTAAACAGATGAAAAATTGTTAATGTTATACAGTTCATGCAGGATTTTGCAATCTTGTGAAGAATCACCATTTACATTAGGCTGCATTTTTGTTATTTTCCACAGGTTTTCTGCAAAAGCATTAAACTGAAAATAAGTATTAGCTAATCAGATTATTTGGGGTGGAACTGTGACAAATTAATTCAACAATAATCAGAAAGATTAAGAATTCTGCTATAATCCTGTGAAATTCTTGTTGGACTGTTTATATCAGATCAAACTAGACATTTTGTGAGTTTGTTTTATACTAATACATTATTTCTTAAAAAAAAAAATAACTATAATTTCACAGTGTTGCAGAAATGTTATCATATTGTTGCAGAAACCCTTGTGATTTTAACATGATCTCATCTGACTGCTTTATTACACATTTTTGGAACATTCATCTTCAATAAATATTAATGGGTAAAGTTAATCAGGAAAAGAGATTGAAAACATGAGACTTTAGTGTTATTATTATATTTTTTCATAATGTACAAAATCAAGATACAATGTTGGAATTTGGTATAATTATTTTTGTGATATCACTAATTTAATGATACTAAATTTTAGATGTGTTTTTTAAATGTTTTTAAAATGTCATACTGTGATGTACAGTAACCTAAATTCATCCATCGTTTTTAACAATACTGGTCAGATTGACCAAATACAGGTCTCTATAAAGTGTCTCAACAGGTCGTCATCATCTCATAACCCAGATTCTTTTGTCCACATAAACACATTCAAGAAATGATATTAAATGCTTTTGTACTTCAGTGTGTCTGAATCAGTGTTTTTCTCATTAGATTTACCCGTGCAGCTCCATGAAGACTGAATGAATCATGGACGACACACAAACACTGACTGGACATTTTTCTCCAGAATGCAGGTACATCAGAGTCTTAAAGAAAATACATTATATGCCACAGAACAATATGGATATTCATTTGATCATTACATCTCTTAGTCTTTTAGCTCATTATCTGTGTAGATTAAAGTTCCTCTGAGTTTCAGTTATTGGTCAGTTATTGGTTGTGTTAACGCTTGTGCTGAGACAGACTATCTCAAGGACTTGGATATCTGTCTTTATTTTCTTGTTAAATTCATCTTAAATTCATTGTCTAATTAATTAATCTTCATCTAAATTGGACCTATCAAATTGTGACACCTGTAATATCAGTTATATTAATTATTTTATCTCTTCTTTTAAAGTCAATCACACAGTCAGAGATCAAACCCACCAGAGTCCAGCTGTGTGTCCATGAAGAGTGACCAGTCTATGGAAAAACCACTAAAATTTAAGGGAAGACACACATCAACTGATCTGAGGTACAACATGTTGGATGGATGGATGGATGGATGGATGGATGATGGATGGACAGGTGGACGGTGGATGGATGATTGGATGGATGGATGAATGATGGGATGGATGATGGTGGACGGTGGATGGATGATTGGATGGATGGATGGATGGATGGATGGATGGATGGGATGAATGGGAATGGAGGTGGACGGTGGATGGTGATGGATGGAGGATGGATGGATGGATGGATGGATGGATGGATGATTGGATGGATGGATGGATGGATGAATGATGGATGGACAGGTGGACGGTGGATGGATGATTGGATGGATGGATGGATGGTTGGTGGATGGATGGATTGTTATATGTAAAATTATAAAGTTAACTACATGAATTCTTCTTGTCACTATTCTTTTAAAGTCAATCACACAGTCAGATCAACTCACCAGAGTCCAGCTGTGGTGTCCATGAAGAGTGACCAGTCTGTGGACAACCACTAAAATTTAAGGAAGACACACATCAACTGATCTGAGGTACAATGATTGATGGATGATGGATGGATGATGATGATGGACATGGATGTGATTGGATGGATGGGATGGATGGATGGATGAATGCATGAATGGATGAATGGGATGACAGGTGGACATGATGATTGGATGGATGAATGGATGGGATGGAATGCATGAATGATGAATGATGGATGGACAGGTGGATGGGTGGATGATGATTGGATGGATGGATGGATGGATGGATGAATGATGGATGGACAGGTGGACGGTGGATGGATGATTGGATGGATGGATGATGATGGATGGAGGTGGTGGATGGATGTGGTGATGGTGGATGGATGGATGGATGGATGGATGGATGGATGGATGGATGGATGAATGATTTATATTGTAAAATTGTAAAGTTAACTACATGAATTCTTCTTGTCACTATTTCTTTTAAAGTCAATCACACAGTCAGAGATCAAACTCACCAGAGTCCAGCTGTGTGTCCATGAAGAGTGACCAGTCTATGGACAAACCACTAAAATTTAAGGGAAGACACACATCAACTGATCTGAGGTACAACATGTTGGATGGATGGATGGATGGATGGATGGATGATGGATGGACAGGTGGATGGATGGATTGGGATGGATGGATGGATGGATGGATGGGTGGATGGCGGTGGATGGGATGGATGGATGGATGGATGGATGGATGAATGATGATGGGTGGATGGATGGATGATGGATGGATGGATGAATGATGGGTGGACGGTGGATGGATGATTGGATGGATGGATGGATGGATGGATGAATGATGGATGGACAGGTGGACGGTGGATGGATGATTGGATGGATGGATGGATGGATGGATGGATGAATGGATGAATGATGATGATGACGGTGGATGGATGGATGGATGGATGGATGGATGGATGAATGGATGGAAGGTGGATGGATGGATGATTGGATGGATGGATGGGAGATGGATGGACAGGTTGATTGGATGATTGGATGGATGGAACGATGTGGATGGATGGATGGATGATGACATATTATTGTAAATTGTACTACATGAATTCTTCTTGTCACTATTTCTTTTAAAGTCAATCACACAGTCAGAGATCAAACTCACCAGAGTCCAGCTGTGTGTCCATGAAGAGTGACCAGTCTATGGACAAACCACTAAAATTTAAGGGAAGACACACATCAACTGATCTGAGGTACAACATGATGGATGGATGGATGGATGGATGGACATGGGGGAGGATGGATGGGATAGATTGACGGATAGTTGGTTGGATGGATGGATGGATGAATGATGGATGGACAGGTGGACGGTGGATGGATGATTGGATGGATGGATGGATGGATGGATGGATGGATGGATGGATGGATGACATTATTATTGTAAAATTGTAAAGTTAACTACATGAATTCTTCTTGTCACTATTTCTTTTAAAGTCAATCACACAGTCAGAGATCAAACTCACCAGAGTCCAGCTGTGTGTCCATGAAGAGTGACCAGTCTATGGACAAACCACTAAAATTTAAGGGAAGACACACATCAACTGATCTGAGGTACAACATGATGGATGGATGGATGGATGTTGATGGGTGGGTGCATGGATGGATGGATAGATGGGAAGATGGATGGAGGGATGGATGGGTAGTTGGATGGATGGATGGATGGATGGGTGTTTGGATGAAATATGTTTGCATTCTCATTTGCAACATATTTCAGCACTGACTATCAGTCCAAAACGTTGAGTTTTTCAGATCTAGCTCTAATGCCTTCCTACCATGATGTCCACTCTGACTGCTAGCACTGTGGCTGTAAGTTCTAGATGTGGAACTGTGACTTGTTTAATTGGGGCCACTCTGGCTTTCCCCAACATGAAAGACACATGTACAGTGCGCATATCATTGGTCAGTCTTAAATAACTCACAATGCCGTATCCTTGTTCACTGGCATCGGAGAATGATGCTGCTCTGCTTGCTTCAACATTCCAAAACCAGTTGGTTTTACACAACGTGCCACTCTGGGACTCAAAAATCCAAGTGGATCATATAAGGAACTCACAACTGATAATAAGTTTCTTTGGGTGTGATCTGCACTTGACAGTGATGTTGAACACATCATTCTCCATGCACCACAACATTCCCAAGAGCTCTTTCAGTGGGAAACTTTTCCCTGTCAAGATCCAATTCCTTTACATTCAGAGCTCTGTCTTCCTTTGGAATGTGCACAAGAACAGTGTGACTGTTACTCACCCACTTTGTGAGGTGGAATCCTCCTGTTTGACAGAGAGATGTAAGGTCTTTTACCAGCTCTACTGCATCATGCTCTGTTGGAAGTGACTTCAAGCAATCATCTACATAAAAGTTGTTCTCAACAGTTCTTATCACCTCAGTTCGAAGACAGTCTTTGTTATATTTGGCTGTTTGCCTTAGAGCAAAGTTAGCACAACTGGGGGTTGAGATCGCCCCAAATAGATATACCACCTTTCGATGTTCCACAACAGGCATAATGACATCACCACCTGGCCACCAGAGGAATTGCAAGAAGTCAACATTTGATCTTGACACTCTGACCTGGTGGAACATTGCTTTGATATCTGTCATAACTGCTACAGGCTCTTGGCGAAATCTGGTGAGGACATTGAAAAGTGTGCTGGTCAAATCAGGACTCTGAAGAAGTTCTGAGTTGCATCAACATTTCTTCCAAGAAATTTGAGAGAATTTTGAGACAGAAATTCTGTTAACAACAACATGATCACAGCTATTCCTGTTTGCTGTACCTTTGCCTTGTAGAGGACCATTAACCCTCTGGGGTCTGAGGATTTTTGGGCCCAGGAGAAGTTTTGACATGCCCTGACATTTGTGCTTTTTTCAGTTGTTCATAAACATATTAATGACAAAAGTGTCATTACACTGTATTCAGCACAAACTAGGCTACCATAATATGTGAGGAACATGTATGTACATGTTTGTGTTTTTTAAGGAATAACTTTTATGTGTGGTTATTGAAAAAACAAAAAACTTAAGTCACTGAAACAAGACCAAAAAAATTATATTAAATCTCTGTTCACAAGACTTCTGGGTATTGGAGGTTGTAGACTAGAGTTTTCCCACATAGCAGACCAACCTTGAATCAACGTTGAATCAATGTTAATGCATTAACCAAATTATCATTGAATCAATGTTGAATTTTAAATTGATTTTTCATCAGGTTTGCACCCTGAAATAATGTTATTTCAATGATGAAAAATAGATCAACATGGTTGTAAAATCAATGTTTTTTCAAAATTAATTAAATCACCTATTTAACATTGAATTAACGTGGAAACAATATCAAATCAATCTTGCTTTATGTACAGCAAGATTCTAAGCCAGTTAAATGTCTTTCTGCTTATTTCAATTAGAGACAATGTAAGGGCTGCAGTTAAAGGTGCTCTAAGCGATTCTGGGTGGAGTAACTTTCTGTTGACGTTCGAAGTGTTGTCAAACAAAACAGAGGTTAGCTAGACCCTCCCTCCCTCCCTCCCTCCTCCTGCCCCTCCCCCTGTGCTTCCTGAAACAGTCATGAACGCGCATTTAAAATGTAAGTAGCTTGCGTATTGATGCTGCTTGTCGGTTATTGGCTGGGGCACTGTTTATTGCTTCGTGGTCCAGGCTGCACCAGTTTGTTTTTGTTGCCGTTTTTGGAGCTTGTGGCGACTACAGAGACCGCGTTTTTTTTACAGTGTGTTCAGGGGTCAGGCAGCTAGCGGATAGTGAGGAGATGTTTGCTGTATGTGACAAAAAATGTTTTGGCCTAAAAACGCGTGACATCGCTTAGAGCACCTTTAATATGGTTGTAATGAAAAATTCACGACTTCCTTCAATTTACATACATATTTATTTATAACCACACACTGTTTGAGCAGGAATTAACATCACATTCAGGAAACAAGTGGCTGTAAAAATGGCATTTTGTGGTGACAAAAAAAAGACCTGGTTTCACAGACAGAGCTTAGGCTAAGCCAGGACCAGACCTTAGTTCAATTATTTAAGTAGCTTTTATAGACATGCCTTAGAAAATACAATCATTACTGGTGTTTATCTTGAGACAAAACAATGGCAGTGACATATTTTAAGATATGTTTTCAGTTAAAACAGCTCAGACATGCATTTTAGTCTGGGACTAGGTTTAAGCCTTGTCTGTGAAAGGGGTTAAGTAGTAAAAAAAAATACATTATTGGCGTTCATCTTGAGACAAAACAATAGCACATACAAATTTTAAGATGTCAATGCAAGTTACTTTCAGTTAAAACAGCTCAAACATGCATTTCTGTCATTGGAAAAAGAGCCTGGAAAACCATGACAACATAAATGTGTCACGACCCGTCCCAGTCTAGGGGTTGGATGGATCGGTGACAATAAAAATTAAAATAATAAGGGACTTTTCAGATCGGAAATTCCTCCTCTCCTGTCCCAGCTCACAATAACCACAACGTTTTTAAATCGAAATTCTTTTCTTTATTCTCTTTCAAAACCAAAGATTAACAGAAGCATTTATTCGGAAGGGGGTCTGGGCCAAAACAACAAACAAAAGGAGAACTACCTAAGGGTTTAGAAGAATGCTAACTTACCAGACAAATAAAAATTATAAAGGAAAATACAACAAACAATATTGAAAACAATATTGCACAAATTAAAGGTGGCGCTCCCCCGACCTACAGCTTCAAAGATAACAAAGAAACAAGCGGCATAATCACAAGGAGTAGAATTAAATAAATAATGAGATGAAGGAATTCTCACTGAGTACTGTTTGGTAAGGGATCTCCACCACAACTAGGAGAAAACAATTATTATGCGTTGACAACAACAGCATCGGTCACACCATAACAATATTAAGAGTAGTCTGGGGCAGGACACAGAGGACAGGACACGTGTGGAGCTCACAACGCGCTCGACACAGCTCAACACCACCGTCCTCGTTTCCTGTATTTAAGCGCTCCCGCTCTTCCACCTAACTTGCCGCAGCTGGTCTCAATCAAGCGGCGCTGCCAGAGAGAGAGAGGGAGAGAGAGAGAGAGAGAGACGGAAAATGGAAGTAAATACACATGGAAACTCACCAATGAAGACAGAAACACACTACTACAGACTGAAACACTTCCATAGTTCACCATTCAGGACTTGAAGCTTTTCTAGGATTGAAGCTACTCTTCTAATGCAAAAAAGAATGTCCTTACTCATTAAATTGATACTCTGACGAACTCAGGGATTTCCACCACGAGCAATGCCCGCAAGCTGATCAGGAGCATAATGGAGCCAGTTTTGCAGAAACAGCAAATACAAACTTTGAGGCCTCCTTTTTTTCAGCCCTCACTTGTTGTAAGGCATCTAAAGAAAACAAAAACAAACAGGAAGTTAGAACTGCACAATGTTCTAAAACATTTGATCGGTAGTAGTGTATGACTGACAGAAGGTGGTGGGTCATAAATATTTGGAAATGTGACTGTTGCATTGTACTAAATTAAGTGCAACTTGAAATATGTTAAAAGGTTTAAGTTAAAACACGGTGAATTCAAATTTATGACTAATATAAACCATTATAGGTTGATGTATATCATACCCAGAAGCAGGGCACACGCTGATGTGACTGAAGTGAGTTGATTCAAAACTTTAACTCCCTCGATCACAATGTCAATGTCAGCAGGTGGTTCGTGAAGTTCTCCCCCTCCTTCAGAATAATGAACACCATGAAGAGCTGCTCAGGGTCACCCTCACAATCATCTGTCTGGTTATCCTAAAGTTGTGTACGTAAGAAAAAAACAGTTCCAATGCCTTTTGCTAGAATAACTACAAAATAAACAAATTTATACTTTTTCTGAAAAATAAATCAGAATATGCTGACGTTCAACTCACAAGGTACTCGTTGATGAGGTCTTCAGGACTTTCTCTCAGGAAAAAAGGGCCTACAGGACACACTCTTCTCAGGTGAATGTTTTCAGTCTGTGATAAAGCAATTGTTATTTTTCTCATTTAAAAAACAAATCTGAATAATCTGTAATAAGGAATCAGATTATGTGCAGATATGTGATAGCAAAGAATAGGACAATTTTTTTTTTTACAAAACTAAAATAATTTGTATTAATGACTAGCCAGATTTGCAATTAAGAAACGCATCTGAATCAGTCACTGGTTGCATTTATAATTTAGTCTGAAAACAAAACATGCATCAACAAATCATAAATTATCTTTACACCCCAATACATATATTTGAACGTTCTTGATTAAAGGGACTGCTCACACAAAAATTAAAATTTGCTGTTACTCACCTTCAGGCCATCCAGGTGTCTTTTTT
This sequence comes from Culter alburnus, assembly GCA_028476615.1. NCBI lineage: Eukaryota > Metazoa > Chordata > Actinopteri > Cypriniformes > Xenocyprididae > Culter > Culter alburnus. The sequence goes on from JAOTNS010003008.1 coordinate 8,693, forward strand.
TCCTTCAGTAGAAATATAAAGAAGATATTTAACTGATACCGTGACGATTCATACACAGTAATGCAAACCATCACTTTGAGAGAGAGAGCGAGGAAAAAACACAGGCAAAACAAAATTACTACAAAACAGATAATTTTCAGAAAAAGCAACACAAAAATCACATGCATTTGCAATGGCATAATGGTGAGTTAATGAACATCTGGTTTGGATAATTCCAAGTCTAAAGTTTGTTAAAGAGGATAACATGTAAAACATTAGTAATTCATTATCGATTGACAACTATATCAGTTTTTATAGAAATTACATACCAAGTATTGCAAAGTGTCCTCAGTCATCAAAAAACATTGAGAAGCTTTAGATCCTAAGAGAAGAAACAATTTTACAGCATTTATTAGTGGTCGAAAGTTGTTTGCTAGGTCAATTAATTCGTTGTGCAAATACTACTACTATAATCTACTATTTCTACTAAAATCGTGATCATGATTTATACTAAAAAAAAATACTAACATTTTTCCCTGGACGAAGCAAAACACCATGTTAGGCAAATGTAACGTTAGCTCACAATGTCTTTACTTACAGTTTTGGATCATCATTTTTGGCAAACATATACATGAAATCAGAGCTAACATGTCAAAGACAAATAAAAGAACAGACAAATATTAATTAATTAAAAACTTAACTCAATATTATAATGCAGGAATCCTCACTGTGCCTCGGCATTTTCTCCCACACCACGCGCACTTCCCGCCCACAGCATTTCAAATATCTTGCGCTGCGTACACGGTAAAGGAGGAATTCATTTTAAATTAGATTAATTACGATTCCGTTAGTAATCATGTTCACAAACAATGTTAATTAACTGTAACATTCAAATGCTGCATTATCCAATATATAAAGCAAAACAATTTTCCAAGTTCAACCTACCTTTCAGTCCGAGAAAATCGATCGATTCGAGCAGAAAGTTTTAAGACGCTCGTGCATCGTGACGTCAGAAAAACGTCTGACGCAGGATCCTTAAAGTGCAGGTGAGATAGTAGTTGTGAATTTAGTGTTTAAGTTGTAAGAGTGTAACGTTATAATAATAATAATAATAATAATGTCCAGCTGGTTCATCTCACTGACTTCCAACTGGTTGGAGTTTATCTACACACTTCAGTTGGCAGGATTTTTATTTATTTATTTATTATATTTATTAATTTATTAATTTATTTTTGTGGGACTAGAGATAAGGGTCATGAGGAGCATGAGTACTAATGTGAATTAAGTGTTGAATGAGGGGACAGATGCATTGACATAGCTAAGTTCCACCACTGGGGAAATGAAGCTGACCAAAAATCAACATTGATTCAATGTTCGTATTTTTCAACACTGAAAAGCATTGAAATATCAATGTTGATTCAATATTATTTAGCATTGAATTTTCAATCTCAACCAAAATGATGATTCTGATGGAATTTCAACATTGAATCAGTGTCACCTTGCTATCTGGGTTTGCTTCAAAATTATGTAAAAATTATCCTGCCTACTCATTCATATAAAACAATATATTGATTTAGTTTTTGAGACACTTTTTGTCAAGAAACACAGTATGTGTGGAGGTGTGAATTTTCATGAATAATGCTGTGATTCACACCTGAGAAGACAAAAGATTTGCATAATGAGCTGTAATGACCTGCATAATAATGAGGCCTTTCAGTCAGGTAGGCTATGTGAAAAAACCCTCTGTGAACATGTCTCAAGCTCATCATGGTGTATATCAAACAAAGAAAAAACAGCAATACTGTGAAATATTATTACAATTTAAAATAATGGTTTTCTATTATATACTTTAAAATATAATGTATTTCTGTGATGCAAAGCGTCTGAACATTCATGTTACCTCTATGGCATTTCATATAGGCTTTTAGCTTAAAAGCATGCACATTTGGAGAAATATTGATGGATTCTCACATGTTTGTCAATTTTCTATACAGAGGAGTAATATTTATTCAGTATTTATTGTCATCACTATGAGCGCTGGATACTGTGTTTTCAATTCATACTTGCAGCCGGAGGGCGCTCTGTACACCTTTAGGCCACAAATTCATCTAAAGAAGAACAGGCCATGTGACATTCCAGGAACTAACAGAGGCTTCCAGAGATCGCTAACCATGGCTTTAACATACAGACAAACACTTTTCAAGACAATAAATACATGATTGAGACGATGTATGCATGTATTGCCTCAGAATTTGCGTCTGAATAGCACTCGCTCCGTGGGCGTGGCCGCATTAGCGGATAATGAGCTGAATCACGGGCGTCTGACATGTGTCTCTTTTTATACAGATTACATAAACAGAGAATTTTTGTTTTCGATTTGACTGACATGATTTAAAACCTGACATTTCAACGTTTCTTTAGACATAAGTCTAATTTTTCTGTGATTAGTATTCAATAAGTTACACTTAATTTTTGAGAACTATCAGATTGGACTTCGTTCAGAGGGAGACGAGAGATCACACATCATGTTTGTTTTCTTTATTTTACAAAAAGCACAACATTTTGTTGTTACTCTGAGTGTACACAAATAAAAGAAGATATTACACAGATTAAAATGGTGGATAACTCTTAATTGTATGTGCAACATTGACGGAGTATTTTGAGTCTCTTTCACTCTGGTAAGAAAAATTTCGTATGGCCCATCCCCTTGGCTATTAACTCCCTGAGGTCTGATAACGCGCCGGCGCGTTTTCAGGTTTTTTTTCACATTGCAGCAAAAAGGCTTAAATACTCCGTCATTTTTTTCATAGAGACATAAGTAATATATCAATTGAAACTATAGAATATATTCTTTTATTTGTATACACTCAGAGTAAAAACAAAATGTTGTGCTTTTTGCAAAATAAAGAAAACTGAAATGATGCATGATCTCTCGTCTCCCTCTGAACAAAGTTTAATGTGATAGTTCTCAGAAAATGAACTATAACTTAGTGAATACTAATCACAAAAAAATTAGACTTATGTCTTAAGAAACGTTGAAATGTCAGGTTTTACATCATGTAAGTCATATCGAAAACAAACCTTCTCTGTTTATGTAATCTGTATGAAAAGAGAGCCATGTCAGAAGTCCGTGATTCAGCTCATTATCCGCTAATGCGGCCACGCCCACAGAGCAAGCGCTATTCAGACGCAAATTCTGAGTCAATACAGGCATACATCATCTCAATCATGTATTTATTGTCTTGAAAAGTGTTTATCTGTATGTAAAAGCCATGGTAATGGTTAGCTACCTCTGGAAGACACGCCGTTACTTCCTGAAATTTTCTCTTCTCTCTGTGCACATTTGTGGACTAAATGTGCCTGCAAGTATGAATTGAAAACACCATTCCTGAAATGCCCTCTTCTTCTTTAGAATAATTTGTGGACTAAAGGTGTACAGAGTGCCCTCCGGCTGCAAGTATGAATTGAAAACACAAGCGCTCATAGTGATGACAATGAAAATTAAATAGGCCTACATATAACTCCTCTGTATAGAAAATTGACATAAACATACGAGATTCCAATATTTCTCCAAATGTACATGCTTTAAACCAAAAGCCTATATTCAGACTCTTTGCATCACAGAAATACATTATATTTTAAAGTATATAATAAAACCATTATTTTATATTGTAATTTTGTATTTTTCTGTTTGTTTCATATACACCATGAGCTTGAGACATCACAGAAGGTTTTTTTCACAGCCTACCTGACTGAAAGGCCTCATAATATGCAGCACCATTAGAGGTTCTTTATGCAATTCTTTTGTCTTCTCAGGTGTAAATGAGCCATATTTCATGATGATTCACGCCTCCACGCATACTGTGTTTCTTGACAAAAAGTGTCTTACAAAAACTAAATCAATATATTGTTTTATATGAACAAGTAGGAATTATATTTTTTACATAATTTTGAAGCAAAAACTCTAGTCTACAACCTCCAATACCCAAAAGTATTGTGAACACAGATTTAATATATTTTTTTGGCCTTATTTTAGTGACTTAAATTTTTTGTTTTTTCAATAACCACGCATAAACGTTATTCCTTCAAAACAAACATGTACATACATGTTCCTCACATATTATTGTAGCCTAGTTTGTGCTGAATACAGTGTAATGAACATTTGTGTCATTAATGTGTTTATGAACAACTGAAAAAAGCACAAATGTCAGGGCATGTCAAAACTTCTCCAGGCCCCAAATCAGCCTCAGACTCCAGAGGGTTAAGGACTTTCCAAGGTTCAGTGGCTTTGGGAGAATTGCTTCCAATCAACAACTCCACCTTGGATGGAATCCTAGGAAAAACTGTACCTGACTCAGGTAAGGCCATTTACACAGTTCTTTCTTTGTGGGAATGTTATAGGTGTCAACGGACATGCTCTGTTGTGTGTAGACTTCTGGTAATGGAATAAAGTTATTTTCTTCCAATGAAGAAACTTTCAACCCACTGATGACGTAGAGGGCACAGACTTATGCTGGCTCATTTTTCGAAGAAGAATATTGGTCTTTCTTCCAGTAATGTTGAGTTTCCTCACAAGATCCTCTGTGCAGAAGCTTGCCGAGCTATCAGGTTTAAAAAAGGCATATGTGTGCAGAATCTTACTGTCATGTCCCTAGGCTGATCTGTCAGTTGTTCCCCTGTCTGTCATGTGTTGTTGTTGTCGTCTGGAGCACATGTGTGCGCTGTCATTGTGGCATCAAGAACTCATTGCTTCTACGTTCAGTTAAACTGCTAACAGTGATTGTAAATTAATTGCCTAAATTATTACATTATTTGCTAACTGCATTCTTTAAATTGTAATGTTGACATGCATTCTCTGTAAAGCTGCTTTGAAATGATATGTATCGTGAAAAGCGCTATACAAATAAATGTGAATTGAATTGAATCTTACCCCGCCCCCTTGTTATTCCATTCATCACCTCGTTATCTCGTTTCACTCTTCCACCTGTTCGGCATCAATTAAGTCTTAGTCTTATATTTAATCCCCTCTCGTGTGCTGTCTTGTGCCAGATCGTTGTTTGTGATTTGTGCAAGCAAGTTTTCCAGCATTGTCTCATGTTCTGCCGTGTCGTGTGGATTCCTGCCTCATTGTTTTGTGTGCTCCCGTGTCGTGTTGAAGTTTTTCCAGTTTTGTTTTTATTTTTTGTTTGCTGTTTGTTTTTCACCTCTTCTCCTGAATTCCCAGGCTGGCCTCCCCTGTATTCAGTCCTGTTTGCGCTCTCCGTCTCCCTGCACGGATCGCTGTGTCTTTGCCCTGCTTCACGCGCTGCCTGAGCGCCACCTGCCTAACGCCTCAACAGCGCCCCCCCCCCCGCTGCATGACACCGTCCTATTCAGGCTCTTCGGCGGCTGTTTTATTCTCTGAAGAATGCTGCTCTAAATTTTCTTTTGAGGTCGTTCCTGTCTGGATTATAGACTGCATTTTGTGTTGACTGTTTGCGAAAAGACTTTAAAATAAATTTTTTGAGAGCCTGCAGACTGAGTCCGTGTTCTGATCTGATCTGACACTAACTTCCTTTAGAACTTTTAACCTGTACTGGTACAAACGACAACAAACACTTTGTGTAATTCTGAGTGTTTCTGACTTCAGTATGCTTACCATCTTGAAGGGATCTGTGTGCTACTCACAGGTGTTTTTTTAGTTGTTTTGATGATTTCAATGGTTTGAAGTGTAACACACTTGGATGCTGTTTGTTGCATATGATGCAGGTAAGATGTTTAGTGCAGTCTTTACTCACATGTCCTTCTTTGGTTAGGCACCCGAAACAGATTCCATTCTGTCTTATGAAGTTTAACTTTTCTCTGTGTGGCTGCTTTTCAAACTGCAAGCATGACATCAACTCATGTCCATTATTACAGTAGAGACAACATGATGATGTCTGTGAATCCTTAGATGTGGTTTGTGGTGAGTTCACATGCACGTTGGTTGCAAATATGCATTTGGATTTGGGCTTCACTAAGACTTTGGGCTTTCCTTTACTTGGGCTTGAGTCTTAAATATCACCAAATATTGGGTCTGAGACAATGTTAGCTTGATTTTCAATGAAGCTGACAATATCTACCATCTTTACCTTGTTACTCTTCTGTAACTCAAATGCCTTTGTGCGCCACCTCTCTCTGAGCTTGTATGGGAGCTTGAGCAATACTCCTCATATTGGAGACTGTGTCCAGTTCTTCCATGAACTCCAAGTCTTCCATACCATTGCAGCAGCTTCTAAGAAACAGTGTGAATGCCTGTAAAGCCTTTGGATCTTCTGATTTTATTAAAGGCCAGGAGAGTGCTTTCTCAATATAAGCACATTACTATAAGCATTACCAAAGTGCTCTTTCTATAGCTGCTTTGCCTTTTGCTAACCTCTGCTTGGTGACATGTTGGCAAATTCTAATGAGCTCCTGTGGTAGCCCCCTTGTGTACCGAATGAGAAAGTGCAGCATTATCATCAGTTTTACTCACAATAATGTGCTAAAAATAGTGAAGGAATGACCTGTACTGCAGAATATCTCCATTAAAGATTGCCATTTCTCCTCTTGGTAAGGTGGGAAGAAGTTGTTTCACTAGCATGTCTGTCAAGTTGTTTTGCCTTTGAAGAACTGTAGCAAGATCAGGCCCTTGAATGAGAGATTTGTGCAGATGATTTGGAATCAGCAATCATAGAGGTGGGTTGATGAATTGCATTGATGTTTCTGAGGATAAGAATGTCTTGGTGCTGTAGAGAGTGGTGCATGAACAGTCTCTTTTGGATGTACCTCTTGTGTGTTTGTTGCACTGGATGGAGTTTCATTCAACATCTCACAATACTATACAATATTCATGGCATCAATGGATGTGTGGGTGGATGGATGGATAGATGGGAGGATGGATGGATGAGTTTAGATGGATGGATGATGGATGGATGAGTTTAGATGGATGGATGAATGGATGGATGAGTTTAGATGGATGGATGGATGTGTTTAGATGGATGGATGGATGGATGATGATGGATGGGTCGATGGATGGGTTTAGGATGATGGGTGGGTGGATGGATAGATGGGAGGATGGATGAATGGATGAGGGATGATGGATGGGATGATGGATGGGTGTGGAGTGTGGATGGATGGATGAGTTTAGATGGAGGGATGATGGATGGGTGGATGGATGGATGAATCGATGAGTTTAGATGGGTTGGTGGATGGATAGATGGATGAGTTTAGATGGATGGATGGATGGGGATGGATGAATGGATGGATGGATGGATGGATGACATTATTATTGTAAAATTGTCAAGTTAACTACATGAATTCTTCTTGTCACTATTTCTTTTAAAGTCAATCACACAGTCAGAGATCAAACCCATCAAAGTCCAGCTGTGTGTTCATGAAGATCAACTGGTCTATGGAAAAACCACTAATATTTAAGGGAAGACACACATCAACTGATCTGAGGTACAACATGATGGATGGATGGATGGGAGGGAGGATGGATGGATGGATGACATTATCATTGTAAAATTGTCAAGTTAACTACATGAATTCTTCTTGTCACTATTTCTTTTAAAGTAAGTTACACAGTCAGAGATCAAACCCACCAGAGTCCAGCTGTGTGTCCATGAAGAGTGACCAGTCTATTGACACACCATTAAAATTGAAGGGAAGACACACATCAACTGATCTGAGGTACAATATTTTGGTTTAGACAGACAGATAATAATCATGGAAAAATCTGTTTAACCATTTTCATTATTTTCAAAAATAAAACTGCATAATGTTTTTATCAAAATGATCTTCCTCAGGTGTTTTATTTTTTATCAAACATTGCTGTGTTTTTATTTGCAAATGTTTGCATTTATTTTCATGTTGTTTGTTTTGATCCTGTATCAGTTGGAGAGAATTTGGATGTGTTTGTCTCTGTTTTTAGACAGACAGTTAGAAATGCCATATCATTTCATCTCTCAATCCCAGAGTATTTGTTTACATCCATGCTTTGGATCACTCAGAGGCGGCCTTTGCAATTCGGGACCCGTTTCAAAGAAACTGTCAGAGGACCACCACCTAAAAAGACAGACAAATATTAAAATATTGTATGCAATGCGACTGCAATTACTTTTTTATATCTGTTACATTTTACAATGTTAACTCATATTTCACTCTATAGTTTTATAAACACATTCTATCTACGACTATCCACAAATTATAATCACAACTGAAAACAAAATCAACATTCAATCTTCATCAGTTTAAACTTCCCCTTAGATATTACCTTGGACAGCGTAATGACAGGCTTAAGGAGCAAAGAAATAAAAATTAGAGAACATTTATTACACAAGTGTTTTAATAGCAATTAGTAATACAATATGAATATAGCCTACGAATAGACAAGATCCAGAGGAAATCATTTACACTTACTCCGATTTTGACGTTTAGAACTTGACTTTCTGATGATGATCTATAACATCATGTTCATTTGACATCTGGGCAAGTGCAGACAGTCTTTCTTGCAGTCAAAAAATCACTTCAAAACAAAAATTGGTTGGGTGTGTATATTTTGTATCATATGCACCCAAAACGTGTGTATCATTATATGTATGTAGGCATTATATGAATCATTATATGTAAAAGGCATGTATCAGCTGCACATCATTTCTGCGAATAAAGAGCACGTTAAAGGAAAGAATGAACTTGTGCTATAGATATTCACTACCAGGAGGAGATTGTCTCCAATGTCTCCAGGAGGAGACATTTATAACACTATACTTAGTATTATATTACCTTTGCATCAATTTACAAAAATCTAGTTAACGCTGCTGTGAGGGTGTTTCTAATACAGCGGCTGTGGGTGTGACAATAAAAATTACATCGTTCTCTCTTCTGACTGCCGTTATCAATCGTTTTCTATTTTGAAAGTTGTGAAAACACTATTGTGGAGTTTTTCCTTTGCTATTTGAGCAAATGGAAACGCAAAAATATATTTAATGTATTCTCTCATTCACCGCTATACAATTCACCCAACTATGACGACTTCCGCTTCTGAGAAACCCGGAAATGTGAAAAGGATCTATAGACTATAGGCTTCATGTTTGAAATAGCGCTGATGTTCGGGAAAACGACACTCTATATCCTGAATGATAAACATAGGCTATAAATAGGCTATTATACATATTAAACAAATACTCATGCTGGGACATTTTTTGCCCTATATATCTAAATTCTTGGAGAATTTTTATTTTCGGTGGCATTTTTCCCCAAGCCCCGATAATTTTCGACCCTGGTGTGTGCAAGTCGTGATGGAGGGGGACAGGACTCTTTTATCGAGTGCAAGCGGAGGTTCCTTCTGTTGTGATGCCTGTTTCAAGTGAAACGGGTGAAACATAGCAAAGGCGGCTACTGGGACGACTTATTCCAACTCACTTTAGTCACACTAGCCAAATGAATAAATTACTTTTAATAGAATAGAATGTTTATTTATTTTACCATCACTTTCCTTCTTTAATTCATGTTTAATCTATTATTTTAATCTTTCAGTCGTGACTCTCAACTGGTCCAAAGCAGATTCAAATCAAATCTGCTGAAGAAGGTTCAGTGTCTGTATGAAGGCAGCAAAGCAGGGAAACCCCCACTCCTGAATGGATCTCACTGAGCTCTACCTCACAGAGAGTGAAAAGTGGAGCAGATCAATAATGAGCCTGAGGTGAGACAGATTGAGACACAGTCCAGAGAACAACACAGAGAACACTCCAATCAATGCAATGACATCTTTAGACCTTTACGACTGAACAAGAAACACAACCCATCAGAACTGTGCTGACAAGGGAATCCTGGCATCCAGTAAAAAACAGTCTCTGTTCACAAAGTTCATTGTGGACTGGGGCTGAGGGAAAGAGAATCATGACTTCCAGCTCTATTTTCACTTCCTTTCAGGAGCTCACTTGTTGAAGGACAAAACCCTCAGTCTTTCAGATCTTCTTCAGTCTTTTTTTTCCCTGAAACCCAAGATGGAAATATCCGTGAAGAATATAAAGTGTTGTTCATCTTTGATGGTCTGGATGAGTGTCGTCTGTCTCTGGACTTTAAGAGCAAAGTGAAACTGGTAATATGCTGAAGCGCTTCAGTGTACGAGCTGCTGATTAACCCATTGCGGGGATCTGCTTCCCTCTGCTCTCATCTGGATCACCTCCAGACCAGCAGCAGCTGATCTCGTCCCCTCTGATTTGTCCTCGAGTGACAGAGGTAGAGGATTCAGTGACCCCCAGAAGAGAATACTTCAGAAGAGAATCATGGATCAGAGTCTGGCCGACAGGATCATCTCACACCTGAAGTCATCGAGAGCCTCCACATCATGTGCCACATCCCAGTTTTCTGCTGGATCTCAGCCACTGTTCTAGAGATGATTTATGAAGCATAGAGTGCAGAGATTCCCAGACTGTCACTCAAATGTACACCACCTTCCGATCATTCAGACCAACATCAAACATGAGAAGGACTATGAAAAGACGGTGAAAGATGAAGACATGATTCTCAAACTGGGGAAACGGCTTTCCAGCACTTGTTGAAAGGCACCTGAATCTTCCTATGAGGAACTGAGAGAGTGTGGCTTGATGTGACAGAAGCATCAGATGGACTCAGGATTGTGCACTCAGATCTTCAGAGAGGAGTTGGGCTGTTGTAGCGGTCAGGTAAAGTCTTTTGCTTTGTTCATCTACATCCAGGAACATCTATCAGCTCTGTATAACACATTTACTTTACAAACGAGAACAGAATGTGTTGGACCAAAGCCAAACCAGGTCTGTTGTCTAAGGTTTTAAACCAGAAGAAACAGGTTTCAATTATCTGAGCTGCATCAGAGAGCTGTGGAATGAGGCTTTACAGAGTAAGAATTGGACATCTGACCTTTTCCTGCGTTTCCTTCTGTCTGCTCCTTGGAGTCCAATCAGACTCTCTTAGAACTACTGACACAGACAGGAACTGCTCATACAACAAAGAGGAAACAGTTCAGTACATCAACAGAAGATCAGCGAGAATCTCTCTCCAGAGAGATCCCATCAATCTGTTCCACTGTCTGAATGAACTGGGTGATGATTCACTGATGAAGGAGATCCAGCGTTATCTGAGATCTGGACGAATAAGAGAAACCAAACTCTCCTCTTCACAGTGGTCAGCTCTGGTTTATGTGTTGCTGACATCAGAGCAGAAGATGGATGATTTTGATCTAAAACACTTTATTGGCACAAAATACAGCAGATGAAGTTCTTCAGAAGCTGCTGCCTGTGGTTAAAGAATCCAGAATAGTTCAGTAAGTCACACTGACAACAATCACTACACTGATAAAACATGATCACATTTATGATTTCAGCATGTGCTTTCTAACCAAAGCAGCAAAAGTGGTACATTTTCTGGTACATGTGAGACACACTTACTAAAGTAGCTGAGGAGAAGTACGAAAGATACAGAATCTTTGACTCCTTTAGTCGGACGACACAAAGACAACATATTAAAAATTATATACAAGAATGTTTGACAAAATCTATATAGTATGGCCCTTTCTTACACTAAACCTAAAGCCGTCACAGGAACCTAACGTAATTCTAACATTCTCATATATATATAAGAATGTTTCAACGAAGGCTGGATATAGGGTTTATTAGTTTATTATCATATTCATACAGTGTTTCACTGCTGTTACATATCACATACCCAACACTTGATTGGTCCTTCTTAACTATTTCACTAAAATGCTCGGTACTTCTCTTTCCTTCTCTTTGTTTTTAATTTTCCTTTTTTTGAAATTTCGCTCGGATCTGTTTTGCCTCCATTTCTGCTTAACAAGTGCAACAATGCAACTGCTTCTGCAAATTAGTGCCTGATGAAAAATTAAACTATAAACACGCTGGTATTTATATAGTGTTGGAAAATCTATATAAGATCTATCTATCTGGATCTATATAAGAATGTTTTAACATTCTTATCATGGGCGGTTTCTTCATTAGGGCGATAGGGCGACACAGACGCAGCACCAAAGTCCGAAAGGGACTGATTTTTAATCACATTCAACAACCACAGTTACGCTAGCTGTCACTGCTCTAGTTTGTTCTGTCTCTGGATATTTAGTCCAATCAGAGTCAAGTCACGTTCTGTGGAGCACCGCCTCTTTTTGGGCGATTTCACTCTGTCCGAGAATCACCCAGAGTGCTCTCATAGATTTATTCAAATTTTTTTTTTAACTGCAGGCACTGTAATGCAATCTCTATGGGTTCTGGGAAGGCTAGCACTAGGGTGACCACCCGTCCTGCTTTGCGTTGTACCACACAGCATTTTCACTCCGCGTCCCGCATGTCGCATATTGAGAAAAAGTCCCGCATTTTCATCAGTCTGTTGGTTTTTAATTATCATATAAATAAAACATGCATGTGTTCTTTTGTCTTTTTAAGAAAGCATTTTATTTATTCTTTTTGCGGCATAGTTTGTCATCTATATTTAACAGCGCATTGACAGAAGTAACATCCCGCTTTACACAAATACAACAGCTGTTTCTTAAATCCTATCCAATGGTTGAAAAGAAAGGAGTAAACATGGTCACTAGTAGGTTGTGACAAATGTCAATCAAAATGTGGAGCAGTGATTTCGTTCCATGTGTTCCAGAAAACAATGGATAAGTCAGAAAATTAAAATTTTACAAGGCGGCATAATGGCAACAAAAAAGAGAAAATGTTCTTTTAGTAAAGACTGGGCTGTGCTCTCTTGTGCTGGAGGAGAACAGAAATTATCAACTTGTTGCCTGCTGTAGTTGCTTTAATTCGCATCCTTTCTAAAAATATTTAAGTTTTTGGTTTAATATATTCTTAATATATAAGTGTCAGGGAAAAACACGGATTCATGTGCAGGTAACAGAAGTTTTATTTTGCTCTCACTGAACACAAGGGGGAAAGAAAACAGGAACATGAGAGAGAACGTCCAAAACAAGGTCCTAGCGTCGCTTGTGACGCAGCATGGGAGTCACTCTGCCTAGAGCGCTGTCCGTGACGCAGCGTTGAAATCTCACCAAGTCTCCAGGTGAGAGCGTTGAGATTGCAGAGAGGGGCTGGAGCGATGCATCCAAGTCTCAACCGACACTAAGATAGTCAGGGCAGGGAGTAGAACTAAAGGTCTGGCAGAATGAGAAAGAACTGATCAAAACAAAAGAAACAAAACAGCACTTGGAGCCTAATAGACAACACGACAAGACTAGGCAAACAAGAGGAGAAGGTCAAGAGTGAAGCGTTAGCTCAAACATACAACAACGGTCTGACAAAAGACTGAGCACAAGA
>JAOTNS010003009.1:6675-33323 GCA_028476615.1 Culter alburnus
AATTTCAGATGGAGTCAATGAATATGTATAGCAGTTCAAGACTGGGCCAGAAATATGTTCAGAAGGTCAAATATAGACCTCTATATATGGCTGATGTGAAATCAGAAGGCGTCAATGAGTGTATATAAAATCTTCAACGTCGAATACTTTTTGGCCAGAAATATGTTCCGTCGGTCAAATATGGAGTACTGTCTGGCATATCTAACATCAGATGGAGTCAATAATTATGTATACAAAATTCATGATCGAGGACAAAAAAATGTTCAAGTAGGTCTAAAATGGACTTCTGTATGGCTGAAGTCAAAAGCAGAAGGAATCAAAGAGTATATATAGAAAGTTCAAGATCAAGCGCACTTAGGCCAGAAATATGTTCCTTAGGTCAAATATGGGCTACTGTCTGTCCTATGAAGCACCAATAAGTCTGTATAGAATTTTCAACATTAAGGACTAATTTGCCAGAAAATTTGTTCAGTAGGTCAAAATGGCTTCATATATGTTAAAAATCAAATATGCAACACTCTGTTTGACATATAATCTGGAGTTTCTGACTTTATATTAAAAGTTCATCATCTAGAACTAATTTGCCAGATATTTGTTTTGTAGGTCAAAATGGTTTCATATATGACTCAAGTAAGATCAGAGTGAATCAATGAATCAACATTCAAGATCGAGTACTAATTTGTCAGAAATATGTCCTTTAGGTCAAATATGCTATACTGTGTGGCTGACATCATCAGCAGGAGTCAAAGAGTATAGATAAAAAGTTTATGAGTGAGGACTAATTTGCCAGAGATATGTTCTGTAGGTCCAACATGGGCCCATGTATGGCTGTAATAACATCAGAGTGAAGCAAAGAATATGTATATACAAAATCGGTGATCATGGACTTTCCGAACAAAACAAACAAAAAAAAAAAAGTTTAAGTAGGTCTGATATGGACTACTGTTTGGCTGATATGACATAAGAAGGCTTCAACGAGTATATGAAAAAAGTTTAATATCGAATACTCTTTGGTCAGAAATATGTTCAGTATTTGTAGAGTACTGTCTGGCTGATGTAACATCAAAAGGAGTCAATGAGTCTGTAGAGTAATACCTTATATGTATTCTTTTATGCATTGCAATGTAACAGCACATATGTGGTTACCTCTGTAAAGCATAACGAAATAAGTTTATAAGTTAGTTAGGATTTTGAATGAAATGCAATACATAATTTATGTATTATGGATTAAGGTTAGATCGTGTATGAAATGCATTGCACGTATGTTATCTCTTCATTGCATTAGGAATATGTTAGTTCTTGTATAAGATGCAAGGAAACAGTGCATATGTTGCAATGCAATAGCACTTATGTTATATTAGTTTCGTCTATTAAACTGTTCTTGATGCATTGCAATACAACAGCATATGTTGTTTGTTTTCTGTTTAATGCAAAAGGAAAGCGTTAGTTCATGTATGCAACGCACTGCAACAAGCAACACAGAGATAACTTATGAACATGCTTTTTTACTCAGACTAACTCATCTCCACTCTCTTGGTACACTTATATGCATTTCAAATCTACTAGTGTCACCCACAGGACAAGTGTGTTCCACATGTGTTTGCAGTTTCTTAACTGCAAAACGGACTAACTTACTGCAATGCAATGCACATGTTATGTGTATGCAATGCAGTGCCCTTTCATGTGTTATAGCTTCACTGCACACAACTGATCAAGTTACTGCAATGCAATACACGTTATTTGTTATCTCTTCAATGATAACTTAGTTAATAAATCGCAGCACAACGAGTTATGTGTTATCTCTTCAATGCATGAGCTAGTTAGTTCTTGTATAGGATGCAAAGCAAACAGTGAATAACTTACATGTTGCAATGCAACAGCACATAATGTTATATTAATTTCTTCTATGCAAAGTTGCTATTCTAAGTTGACTATTGTAAGCATTGCAATTAAACAGTTCTTGATGCATTGCAAAACAACAACATATGTTTTTCTTCAATGCACAAAGGAAAGAGTTAGTTTTTGCATGCAACACAGTGCAACAAACACTTGTAGTGTTCTCTCTTCGCAGCGAAACGGAATAACTTACTGAAATTTAATGCACATGTTATGTGTGTTATCTCTTCAATGGATAAAGGATGAGTTAGCTCATTCATGGCAAAACATCGAGTTATGTATCTCTCCAATGCATGAGCAATACGTTAGTTCTTGAATAAAGATGCAAGGAAACAGCGCATAAACTTATTTTGTTGAGTTAACTATTGCAATACAAAATGGAATAACTTACTGCAATGCAATGTACATGTTATGTGTATGCAGTGTGACAAGCACCTTTCATGTGTTATAGCTTCACTGCACAACCGATCAAGTTACTGCAATGCAATACACGTTATTTGATATCTCTTCAATGCATGAGGAATACGTTAGTTCTTGTATAGGATGCAAGGAAATAGTGCATATCTTACATGTTGCAATGCAACAGTACATATGTTTCTTTTTTTTAAATTCTATGCACAGCGTAATGCAATGCACAGGGAAACAGTTCTGGATGCATTGCAATGCACCAGCATATCTGATTTGTTTTCTCTTCAATGCACAAAGGAAAGAGTTAGTTCTTGTTGCAACGCATTGCAACAAGCACCTGCAGTGTTCTCTCTTCGCAGCGAAACGGAATAACTTACTTGAGTTACGAGTTACGTGTTATATCTTGAATGCATTAAGAATACGTTAGCTCATATCTTACATGTTGTAATACAACAGCACATAAGTTAATAAGTTAACTATTGTATGTATTGTATTGTAAACAGTTTGAATGCACAAAGTTAGTTCTTGTATGCAACACGGTGCAACAAGCACCTGTCGAGTTATCACCTCACAGCGAAATGGAATAACTTACTGAAATGCCATGCACATGTAATGTGTTATATCTCAATGCATAACAGCTGAGTTAGCTCATTTATGGCAAAACGAGGTAATCTCTTCAATGCATGAGCAATACGTTAGTTTTTTTTATAGGATACAAGGAAACGGTGTATATGTTGCAATATGCTATGATAATTATCATATGCTATGATAATTTCTTCTATGCACAGCGTAATAAGTTAACTTTATTAGCTTTGTTAGCTCTTGCAATGCAAACAGCATGTTCTATGATTTTCTTCTGTGCACAACAAAAAAAAAGTAATTATTGTATGCAATGCAATGAAACAGTTTGTTCTTTTATTTATTGCAGTGCAACAGCATATGTGTTTTTTTTTTTTTCTCTTCAATATGAACGAAGGAAAAGAGTTTGTTCTTGTATGCAATGCAGTGCAACAAGCACCTGTCCATGTGTTATCTCTTCATTGCACTACGGATCAAGTTTCTGCAATGCAATGCACATGTGGAACAGCACGTTGTATAAATTTCTTCTTTGCACAACATATATTATTGCAAAATATATGCAATGCACTGAAACAGTTCTTAATGCAACGGTATTTGTAGTTCGTTTACTCATCAATGCACAGAGTAAAGAGTTCAAAACGGAATGCTTCATTAGTTAAACATTACATTTGTTACTGTATTTACTAATCTTCGTTAGCATTAGTTAATGAAAATACAGTTGTTCATTGTTTGTTCATGTTAGGTCACAGTGCACATTTAATGATAACAAGATTTTAATAATGTATTAGTAAATGTTGACGTTTAACATTAACAAAGATAATAAATGCTGTATAAAGTGCAGACCTTAAGTAGTTCAAGTTAACTACTGTAGTTAACTAATGTTAAATAATGAACCTTATTGTAAAGTGTTACCGTTAGTTTTCTATTCGTTGCAAGGAAACAGTGCATAATTTACATAACTGCATATTTGACATAATGGAAAAATTTCTAGTGAAAGAGTATTTGATCTCAAAATTTCTATACATTACTCCTGATGTTACTTTTACATTAAGTATCATTAAGCATCATTAAGTATACGTAAAAAGTTCAAGATCGAGTATTCTTTGGCCAGAAATGTGTCCATTATGTCAAATATGCAATACTGTATGGCAGATAACATCACAGTGAGGCATGTATGTAAAGTTCATGATCGAGGATTCTTGGGATCGAAAAACTTTAATCAAGTGTAAAATGGACTTCAGTATGGCTGATATAAAATCAGAAGGAGTCAATGGGTATCCATAGAAAGTTCAAGATCAAGCGCTCTTAGGCTAGAAATATGTTTCTAAGGTCAAATATGGGCTACTGTCTGTCTGATGAAACCCCAATAAGTCTGTATATAATTTTCAACATCAAGGACTAATTTGCAAGAGAAATTTGTTCAGTAAGTCAAAAATAGGTTAGTACTTGGCTGAAGTAAAATCAGACTGAGTCAATGAGTATGTATTTGAAAGTTCAAGATTGAGTACCAATTTGACAGAAATAAGAGAATTAAGTCAAATATGCAATACTCTGTGTCTGATTTATCATCAGAAAGAGTCAATGACTTTATATAAAAAGATCATCAAAGAGGACTAATTTGCCAGAAATTTGTTCAATAGGTCAAAATGGGTTTGTACATGACTCAAGTGAATATATGAATATGTATTGAAAGTTCAAGGTGGAGTAATTTTGGGGCATAAATATGTTCCTTGGGTCAAATATGGCCTAAGGTCTGTGCGATGTGACATCAGAAAGGCGTCAGTATGTATATATATATTAAAAACTTCAAGATTGAGTACTCTTTGGCCAGAAATATGTCCATTGAGTCAAATATGCAATACTTTATACCTGACGTTTCATCAGATGGACTCAATGAGTAGGTAAAGAAAGTTCTTGATCGAGGACTAATTTGCCAGAAATATGTTCAGTAGCTCTTGTATGGACTTCTGTATGGGTGAAGTCAAATCAGAAGGAGTCAAAGAGTATATATAGAAAGTTCAAGATCAAGTACACTTAGGCCAGAAATATGTGTCTTAGGTGATATATGTCCTACTGTCTGTCTGATGTAACACCCAGTTGGGGCCAGTTGAGTCTGTTCAGAATTTTTAACATCAAGGAAAATTTGCCTGAAATTTGTTCAGTAGGTCAAAAATAGGTTAGTACTTGGCTGAAGTTAAATCAGACTGAGTCAATGAGTATGTATTTGAAAGTTCAAGCTTGAGTACCAATTTGACAGAAATATGTGAATTAAGTCAAATGCAATACTCAGTGTCTGACTTATCATCAGAAAGAGTCAATGGCTTTATATAAAAAAGATCATCACCGAGGACAAATTTGCCAGAAATATGTTCAGTATGCCTAATATGGACTTTTTTGTGGGTGAAGTAACATCAGAAGGAGTCAAAGTCATGTATGAAAAGTTCAAGTTTGAGAACTCTTTGGCCAGCAATTATGACCTTTAGGTCAAATTTGCAGAATTCTATGGCTGACGTATCATCAGATGGAGTCAATGAGTATGTACAGAAAGTTTATGATCGAGGACTTGTTATTTGCCAGAAATATGTCCATTAGGTGCAATACACAATGCTCTATGGCTGAAGTAACATCAAAATGAGGCATGTATATAAAGTTCATGATCGAGGACTCTTGGGACCGAAAAACTTTAATCAAGTCTAAAATGGACTCCTGTATGGCTGAAAAATTTCAGATGGAGTCAATGACTATGTATAGAAAGTTCAAGACTGGGCCAGAAATATGTTCAGAAGGTCAAATATAGACCTCTATATATGGCTGATGTGAAATCAGAAGGCGTCAATGAGTGTATATAAAATCTTCAACGTCGAATACTTTTTGGCCAGAAATATGTTTCCGTCGGTCAAATATGGAGTACTCTGGCATATCTAACATCAGATGGAGTCAATAATTATGTATACAAAATTCATGATCGAGGACAAAAAATGTTCAAGTAGGTCTAAAATGGACTTCTGTATGGCTGAAGTCAAAAGCAGAAGGAATCAAAGAGTATATATAGAAAGTTCAAGATCAAGCGCACTTAGGCCAGAAATATGTTCCTTAGGTCAAATATGGGCTACTGTCTGTCCTATGAAGCACCAATAAGTCTGTATAGAATTTTCAACATTAAGGACTAATTTGCCAGAAAATTTGTTCAGTAGGTCAAAATGGCTTCATATATGTTAAAATCAAATATGCAACACTCTGTTTGACATATAATCTGGAGTTTCTGACTTTATATTAAAAGTTCATCATCTAGAACTAATTTGCCAGATATTTGTTTTGTAGGTCAAAATGGTTTCATATATGACTCAAGTAAGATCAGAGTGAATCAATGAATCAACATTCAAGATCGAGTACTAATTTGTCAGAAATATGTCCTTTAGGTCAAATATGCTATACTGTGTGGCTGACATCATCAGCAGGAGTCAAAGAGTATAGATAAAAAGTTTATGAGTGAGGACTAATTTGCCAGAGATATGTTCTGTAGGTCCAACATGGGCCCATGTATGGCTGTAATAACATCAGAGTGAAGCAAAGAATATGTATATACAAAATCGGTGATCATGGACTTTCCGAACAAAACAAACAAAAAAAAAAGTTTAAGTAGGTCTGATATGGACTACTGTTTGGCTGATATGACATAAGAAGGCTTCAACGAGTATATGAAAAAAGTTTAATATCGAATACTCTTTGGTCAGAAATATGTTCAGTATTTGTAGAGTACTGTCTGGCTGATGTAACATCAAAAGGAGTCAATGAGTCTGTAGAGTAATACCTTATATGTATTCTTTTATGCATTGCAATGTAACAGCACATATGTGTTACCTCTGTAAAGCATAACGAAATAAGTTTATAAGTTAGTTAGGATTTTGAATGAAATGCAATACATAATTTATGTATTATGGATTAAGGTTAGATCGTGTATGAAATGCATTGCACGTATGTTATCTCTTCATTGCATTAGGAATATGTTAGTTCTTGTATAAGATGCAAGGAAACAGTGCATATGTTGCAATGCAATAGCACTTATGTTATATTAGTTTCGTCTATTAAACTGTTCTTGATGCATTGCAATACAACAGCATATGTTGTTTGTTTTCTGTTTAATGCAAAAGGAAAGCGTTAGTTCATGTATGCAACGCACTGCAACAAGCAACACAGAGATAACTTATGAACATGCTTTTTACTCAGACTAACTCATCTCCACTCTCTTGGTACACTTATATGCATTTCAAATCTACTAGTGTCACCCACAGGACAAGTGTGTTCCACATGTGTTTGCAGTTTCTTAACTGCAAAACGGACTAACTTACTGCAATGCAATGCACATGTTATGTGTATGCAATGCAGTGCCCTTTCATGTGTTATAGCTTCACTGCACACAACTGATCAAGTTACTGCAATGCAATACACGTTATTTGTTATCTCTTCAATGATAACTTAGTTAATAAATCGCAGCACAACGAGTTATGTGTTATCTCTTCAATGCATGAGCTAGTTAGTTCTTGTATAGGATGCAAAGCAAACAGTGAATAACTTACATGTTGCAATGCAACAGCACATAATGTTATATTAATTTCTTCTATGCAAAGTTGCTATTCTAAGTTGACTATTGTAAGCATTGCAATTAAACAGTTCTTGATGCATTGCAAAACAACAACATATGTTTTTCTTCAATGCACAAAGGAAAGAGTTAGTTTTTGCATGCAACACAGTGCAACAAACATTTGTAGTGTTCTCTCTTCGCAGCGAAACGGAATAACTTACTGAAATTTAATGCACATGTTATGTGTTATCTCTTCAATGGATAAAGGATGAGTTAGCTCATTCATGGCAAAACATCGAGTTATGTATCTCTCCAATGCATGAGCAATACGTTAGTTCTTGAATAAAGATGCAAGGAAACAGCGCATAACTTATTTGTTGAGTTAACTATTGCAATACAAAATGGAATAACTTACTGCAATGCAATGTACATGTTATGTGTATGCAGTGTGACAAGCACCTTTCATGTGTTATAGCTTCACTGCACAACCGATCAAGTTACTGCAATGCAATACACGTTATTTGATATCTCTTCAATGCATGAGGAATACGTTAGTTCTTGTAGGATGCAAGGAAATAGTGCATATCTTACATGTTGCAATGCAACAGTACATATGTTTCTTTTTTTTAAATTCTATGCACAGCGTAATGCAATGCACAGGGAAACAGTTCTGGATGCATTGCAATGCACCAGCATATCTGATTTGTTTTCTCTTCAATGCACAAAGGAAAGAGTTAGTTCTTGTTGCAACGCATTGCAACAAGCACCTGCAGTGTTCTCTCTTCGCAGCGAAACGGAATAACTTACTGAAATGCAATGCAGTGAGTTAGTTAAATCATAGCAACACAACGAGTTATGTGTTATATCTTGACTGCATTAAGAATATCTTACATGTAATGCAACAGCACATAAGTTATATTAATTTCTTCTATGCACAGCGTAATAGTTAACTTCAGTGCATGAAGCAGTGTTAGCTGTTTGCAATGCAAACAGCATGTTCTATAAATTTCTTCTATGCACAACAAAAAATAAGTTAATTATTGTATGCAATGCAATTGAAAGAGATAGTTATTATATTTATTGCAGTGCAACAGCATACGTGTTTTGTTTTCTGTTGTTTTCTAAGCAGTACAATTAAACAGTTCTTGATGTTGCTTATATTGCAAAACAACATAAGTTATTTGTTTTCTCTTCAATGCAAAAAGGAAAGAGTTAGTTCCTGTATGCAACGCATTGCAACAAGCACCTGCAGTGTTCTCTCTTCGCAGCGAAACGGAATAACTTACTTGAGTTACGAGTTACGTGTTATATCTTGAATGCATTAAGAATACGTTAGCTCATATCTTACATGTTGTAATACAACAGCACATAAGTTAATAAGTTAACTATTGTATGTATTGTATTGTAAACAGTTTGAATGCACAAAGTTAGTTCTTGTATGCAACACGGTGCAACAAGCACCTGTCGAGTTATCACCTCACAGCGAAATGGAATAACTTACTGAAATGCCATGCACATGTAATGTGTTATATCTCAATGCATAACAGCTGAGTTAGCTCATTTATGGCAAAACAACGAGGTATGTATCTCTTCAATGCATGAGCAATACGTTAGTTTTTTTTATAGGATACAAGGAAACGGTGTATATGTTGCAATATGCTATGATAATTATCATATGCTATGATAATTTCTTCTATGCACAGCGTAATAAGTTAACTTTATTTAGCTTTGTTAGCTCTTGCAATGCAAACAGCATGTTCTATGATTTTCTTCTGTGCACAACAAAAAAAATAAGTTAATTATTGTATGCAATGCAATGAAACAGTTTGTTCTTTTATTTATTGCAGTGCAACAGCATATGTGTTTTGTTTTGTTTTCTCTTCAATATGAACGAAGGAAAAGAGTTTGTTCTTGTATGCAATGCAGTGCAACAAGCACCTGTCCATGTGTTATCTCTTCATTGCACTACGGATCAAGTTTCTGCAATGCAATGCACATGTGGAACAGCACGTTGTATAAATTTCTTCTTTGCACAACATATATTATTGCAAAATATATGCAATGCACTGAAACAGTTCTTAATGCAACGGTATTTGTAGTTCGTTTACTCATCAATGCACAGAGTAAAGAGTTCAAAACGGAATGCTTCATTAGTTAAACATTACATTTGTTACTGTATTTACTAATCTTCGTTAGCATTAGTTAATGAAAATACAGTTGTTCATTGTTTGTTCATGTTAGGTCACAGTGCACATTTAATGATAACAAGATTTTTAATAATGTATTAGTAAATGTTGACGTTTAACATTAACAAAGATTAATAAATGCTGTATAAAGTGCAGACCTTAAGTAGTTCAAGTTAACTACTGTAGTTAACTAATGTTAAAATAATGAACCTTATTGTAAAGTGTTACCGTTAGTTTTTCTATTCGTTGCAAGAAACAGTGCATAATTTACATAACTGCATATTTGACATAATGGAAAAATTTCTAGTGAAAGAGTATTTGATCTCAAAATTTCTATACATTACTCTCGTTACTTTTACATTAAGTATCATTAAGCATCATTAAGTACGTAAAAAGTTCAAGATCGAGTATTCTTTGGCCAGAAATGTGTCCATTATGTCAAATATGCAATACTGTATGGCTCAGATAACATCACAGTGAGGCATGTATGTAAAGTTCATGATCGAGGATTCTTGGGATCGAAAACTTTAATCAAGTGTAAAATGGACTTCAGTATGGCTGATATAAAATCAGAAGGAGTCAATGGGTATCCATAGAAAGTTCAAGATCAAGCGCTCTTAGGCTAGAAATATGTTTCTAAGGTCAAATATGGGCTACTGTCTGTCTGATGAAACCCCAATAAGTCTGTATATAATTTTCAACATCAAGGACTAATTTGCAAGAAATTTGTTCAGTAAGTCAAAATAGGTTAGTACTTGGCTGAAGTAAATCAGACTGAGTCAATGAGTATGTATTTGAAAGTTCAAGATTGAGTACCAATTTGACAGAAATAAGAGAATTAAGTCAAATATGCAATACTCTGTGTCTGATTATCATCAGAAAGAGTCAATGACTTTATATAAAAGATCATCAAAGAGGACTAATTTGCCAGAAATTTGTTCAATAGGTCAAAATGGGTTTGTACATGACTCAAGTGAATATATGAATATGTATTGAAAGTTCAAGGTGGAGTAATTTTGGGGCAAAAATGTTCCTTGGGTCAAATATGGCCTAAGGTCTGTGCGATGTGACATCAGAAAGGCGTCAGTATGTATATATATAAAAACTTCAAGATTGAGTACTCTTTGGCCAGAATGTCCATTGAGTCAAATATGCAATACTTTATACCTGACGTTTCATCAGATGGACTCAATGAGTAGGTAAAGAAAGTTCTTGATCGAGGACTAATTTGCCAGAAATATGTTCAGTAGCTCTTGTATGGACTTCTGTATGGGTGAAGTCAAATCAGAAGGAGTCAAAGAGTATATATAGAAAGTTCAAGATCAAGTACACTTAGGCCAGAAATATGTGTCTTAGGTGATATATGTCCTACTGTCTGTCTGATGTAACACCCAGTTGGGGCCAGTTGAGTCTGTTCAGAATTTTTAACATCAAGGAAAATTTGCCTGAAATTTGTTCAGTAGGTCAAAAATAGGTTAGTACTTGGCTGAAGTTAAATCAGACTGAGTCAATGAGTATGTATTTGAAAGTTCAAGCTTGAGTACCAATTTGACAGAAATATGTGAATTAAGTCAAATATGCAATACTCAGTGTCTCATGTATCATCAGAAATAGTCAATGACTTTATATAAAAAGTTCATCATCGAGGACTAATTTGCCAGAAATTTGTTCAGCAGGTCATAATGGGTTTGTATATGACTCAACTAAGAGATCAGAGTGAATCAATAAATATGTATTGAAAGTTCAAGGTAGAGTACTTTTGGGCCAAAAATATGTTCAATAGGTAAAATATGGACTACAGTATGGCTGATGTGACTTCAGAAAGGCGTCAGTATGTATTTATAAAAAGTTCAAGATCGAGTACTCTTTGGCCAGAAATATGTCCATTGAGTCAAATATGCAATGCTTTAATCAAGTATTGTCCATTAGGTCACATGCAATACTCTATGGCTGAAGTAAGATCAAAATGAGGCATCTATATAAAGTTCATGATCGCGGACTCTTAGGACTGACAAAACTTCAATCAAGTCTAAAAAGGACTCCTGTAAAGCTGAAGGAAAAAAACCCCAGAAGGAGTCAATGACTATGTATGGAAAGTTCAAGATTGAGGACTAATTTGCCAGAAATATGTTCAGTATGCCTAATATGGACTTTTTTGTGGGTGAAGTAACATCAGAAGGAGTCAATAGTCATGTATGAAAAGTTCAAGTTTGAGAACTCTTTGGCCAGCAATTATGACCTTTAGGTCAAATTTGCAGAATTCTATGGCTGACGTATCATCAGATGGAGTCAATGAGTATGTACAGGAAAGTTTATGATCGAGGACTTGTTATTTGCCAGAAATATGTCCATTAGGTGCAATACACAATGCTCTATGGCTGAAGTAACATCAAAATGAGGCATGTATATAAAGTTCATGATCGAGGACTCTTGGGACCGAAAAACTTTAATCAAGTCTAAAATGGACTCCTGTATGGCTGAAAAATTTCAGATGGAGTCAATGACTATGTATAGAAAGTTCAAGACTGGGCCAGAAATATGTTCAGAAGGTCAAATATAGACCTCTATATATGGCTGATGTGAAATCAGAAGGCGTCAATGAGTGTATATAAAATCTTCAACGTCGAATACTTTTTGGCCAGAAATATGTTCCGTCGGTCAAATATGGAGTACTGTCTGGCATATCTAACATCAGATGGAGTCAATAATTATGTACAAAATTCATGATCGAGGACAAAAAAATGTTCAAGTAGGTCTAAAATGGACTTCTGTATGGCTGAAGTCAAAAGCAGAAGGAATCAAAGAGTATATAGAAAGTTCAAGATCAAGCGCACTTAGGCCAGAAATATGTTCCTTAGGTCAAATATGGGCTACTGTCTGTCCTATGAAGCACCAATAGTCTGTATAGAATTTTCAACATTAAGGACTAATTTGCCAGAAAATTTGTTCAGTAGGTCAAAATGGCTTCATATATGTTAAAAATCAAATATGCAACACTCTGTTTGACATATAATCTGGAGTTTCTGACTTTATATTAAAAGTTCATCATCTAGAACTAATTTGCCAGATATTTGTTTGTAGGTCAAATGGTTTCATATATGACTCAAGTAAGATCAGAGTGAATCAATGAATCAACATTCAAGATCGAGTACTAATTTGTCAGAAATATGTCCTTTAGGTCAAATATGCTATACTGTGGCTGACATCATCAGCAGGAGTCAAAGAGTATAGATAAAAAGTTTATGAGTGAGGACTAATTTGCCAGAGATATGTTCTGTAGGTCCAACATGGGCCCATGTATGGCTGTAATAACATCAGAGTGAAGCAAAGAATGTATATACAAAATCGGTGATCATGGACTTTCCGAACAAAACAAACAAAAAAAAAAAAGTTTAAGTAGGTCTGATATGGACTACTGTTTGGCTGATATGACATAAGAAGGCTTCAACGAGTATATGAAAAAAGTTTAATATCGAATACTCTTTGGTCAGAAATATGTTCAGTATTTGTAGAGTACTGTCTGGCTGATGTAACATCAAAAGGAGTCAATGAGTCTGTAGAGTAATACCTTATATGTATTCTTTTATGCATTGCAATGTAACAGCACATATGTGTTACCTCTGTAAAGCATAACGAAATAAGTTTATAAGTTAGTTAGGATTTTGAATGAAATGCAATACATAATTTATGTATTATGGATTAAGGTTAGATCGTGTATGAAATGCATTGCATGTTATCTCTTCATTGCATTAGGAATATGTTAGTTCTTGTATAAGATGCAAGGAAACAGTGCATATGTTGCAATGCAATAGCACTTATGTTATATTAGTTTCGTCTATTAAACTGTTCTTGATGCATTGCAATACAACAGCATATGTTGTTTGTTTTCTGTTTTAATGCAAAGGAAAGCGTTAGTTCATGTATGCAACGCACTGCAACAAGCACAGAGACTTATGAACATGCTTTTTACAGACTAACTCATCTCCACTCTCTTGGTACACTTATATGCATTTCAAATCTACTAGTGTCACCCACAGGACAAGTGTGTTCCACATGTGTTTGCAGTTTCTTAACTGCAAAACGGACTAACTTACTGCAAGCAATGCACTGTTATGTGTATGCAATGCAGTGCCCTTTCATGTTATAGCTTCACTGCACAACTGATCAACTACTGCAATGCAATACACGTTATTTGTATCTCTTCAATGATAACTTAGTTAATAAATCGCAGCACAACGAGTTATGTGTATCTCTTCAATGCATGAGCTAGTTATTCTTGTATAGATGCAAAGCAACAGTGAATAACTTATGTTGCAATGCAACAGCACATATGTTTAATTAATTTCTCTATGCAAAGTTGCTATTCTAAGTTGACTATTGTAAGCATTGCAATTAAACAGTTCTTGATGCATGCAAAAACAACATATTTTTCTTCATGCACAAAGGAAAGAGTTTTTGCATGCACACAGTGCAACAAACACTTGTAGTGTTCTCTCTCTCTTCGCAGCGAAACGGAATACCTTACTGAAATTTAATGTTATGTGTTATCTCTTCAATGGCAGGATGAGTTAGCTCATTCATGGCAAAACACGTTATGTATCTCTCCAATGCATGAGCAATACGTTAGTTCTTGAATAAAGATGCAAGGAAACAGCGCATAAACTTATTTGTTGAGTTAACTATTGCAATACAAAATGGAATAACTTACTGCAAGCAATGTACATGTTATGTGTATGCAGTGACAAGCACCTTTCATGTGTTATAGCTTCACTGCACAACCGATCAAGTTACTGCAATGCAATACACGTTATTTGATATCTCTTCAATGCATGAGGATACGTTAGTTCTTGTATAGGATGCAGGAAATAGTGCATCTCTTACATGTTGCAATGCAACAGTACATATGTTTCTTTTTTTTAAATTCTATGCACAGCGTAATGCAATGCACAGGAAACAGTTCTGGATGCATTGCAAGCACCAGCATATCTGATTTGTTTTCTCTTCAATGCACAAGGAAAGAGTTAGTTCTTGTTGCAATGCATTGCAACAAGCACCTGCAGTGTTCTCTCTTCGCAGCGAAACGGAATAACTTACTGAAATGCAATGCAGTGAGTTAGTTAAATCATAGCAACACAACGAGTTATGTGTTATATTGACTGCATTAAGAATATCTTACATGTAATGCAACAGCACATAAGTTATATTAATTTCTTCTATGCACAGCGTAATAGTTAACTTCAGTGCATGAGCAGTGTTAGCTGTTTGCAATGCAAACAGCAGTTCTATAAATTCTTCTGCACAACAAAAAAAAAGTTAATTTTGTATGCAATGCAATTGAAAGAGATAGTTATTATATTATTGCAGGCAACAGCATACGTTTTGTTTTCTGTTGTTGTTTTCTAAGCAGTACAATTAAACAGTTCTTGATGTTGCTTATATTGCAAAACAACATAAGTTATTGTTTTCTCTTCAATGCAAAAAAGGAAAGAGTTAGTTCCTGTATGCAACGCATTGCAACAAGCACCTGCAGTGTTCTCTTCGCAGCGAAACGGAATAACTTACTTGAGTTACGAGTTACGTGTTATATCTTGAATGCATTAAGAATACGTTAGCTCATATCTTACATGTTGTAATACAACAGCATAAGTTAATAAGTTAACTATTGTATGTATTGTATTGTAAACAGTTTGAATGCACAAAGTTAGTTCTTGTATGCAACACGGTGCAACAAGCACCTGTCGAGTTATCACCTCACAGCGAAATGGAATAACTTACTGAAATGCCATGCACATGTAATGTGTTATATCTCAATGCATAACAGCTGAGTTAGCTCATTTTGGCAAAAACGAGGTATGTATCTCTTCAATGCATGAGCAATACGTTAGTTTTTTTTATGGATACAAGGAAACGTGTATATGTTGCAATATGCTTGATATCTATGATATATATATTTCATGCACAGCGTAATAAGTAACTTTATTAGCTTGTTAGCTCTTGCAAACAGCATGTTCTATGATTTTCTTCTGTGCACAACAAAAAAAATAAGTTAATTATTGTATGCAATGCAATGAAACAGTTTGTTCTTTATTTATTGCAGTGCAACAGCATATGTGTTTGTGTTTTGTTTTCTCTCAATATGAACGAAGGAAAAGTTTGTTCTTGTATGCAATGCAGTGCAACAAGCACCTGTCCATGTGTTATCTCTTCATTGCACTACGGATCAAGTTTCTGCAATGCAATGCACATGTGGAACAGCACGTTGTATAAATTTCTTCTTTGCACAACATATATTATTGCAAAATATATGCAATGCACTGAAACAGTTCTTAATGCAACGGTATTTGTAGTTCGTTTACTCATCAATGCACAGAGGTAAAGAGTTCAAAACGAATGCTTAATTAGTTAAACATACATTGTTACTGTATTTACTAATCTTCGTTAGCATTAGTTAATGAAAATACAGTTTGTTCATTGTTTGTTCATGTTAGGTCACAGTGCACATTTAATGAAACAATATTTTAATAATGTATGTAAAGTTGAC
This sequence comes from Culter alburnus, assembly GCA_028476615.1. NCBI lineage: Eukaryota > Metazoa > Chordata > Actinopteri > Cypriniformes > Xenocyprididae > Culter > Culter alburnus. Next base: position 22,868 of record JAOTNS010003009.1, read on the forward strand.
GTTAACATTAACAAGATTAATAAATGTATAAAGTGCCGACCTTAATAGTGCAGTTAACTATGTAGTTTAACTAATGTTAAATAATGAACCTTATTGTAAAGTGTTACCGTTAGTTTTTCTATTCGTTGCAAGGAAACAGTGCATAATTACAAACTGCATATTTGACATAATGGAAAAATTTCTAGTGAAAGAGTTTTGATCTCAAAATTTCTATACATTACTCCTGATGTTACTTTTACATTAAGTATCATAAGCATCTAAGTTACGTAACGGTAAAAAGTTCAAGATCGAGTATTCTTTGGCCAGAAATGTGTCCATTATGTCAAATATGCAAACTGTATTGGCTCAGATACCATCACAGTGAGGCATGTATGTAAAGTCATGATCGAGGCTTGGGATCGAAAACTTTAATCAGTGAAACATGGAGTTCAGTAGCGATATAAATCAGAAGGAGTCAATGGGTATCCATAGAAGTCAAGATCAAGCGCTCTTTAGCTAGAATATGGTTCGAAGGTCAAATATGGGCTACTGTCTGTCTGATGAAACCCCAATAGTCTGTATATAATTTCAACATCAAGGACTAATTTGCAAGAAATTTGTTCAGTAAGTCAAAAATTTAGTACTTGGCTGAAGTAAAATCAGACGAGTCAATGAGTATGTATTTGAAAGTTCAAGATTGAGTACCAATTTGAAAGAAATAAGAATAAGTCAAATATGCAATACTCTGGTGTCTGTTATCATCAGAAGAGTCAATGACTTTATATAAAAAGATCATCAAAGAGGACTAATTGCCAGAAATTTGTTCAATAGGTCAAAATGGGTTTGTACATGATCAAGTGAATATATGAATAGTATTGAAAGGTCAAGGGGAGTAATTTTTGGGGCATAAATATGTTCCTTGGGTCAAATATGCCTAAGGTCTGTGCGATGTGACATCAGAAAGGCGCAGTATGTTAATATAAAACTCAATTAGTACTCTTTGGCCAGAAAATATGTCCATTGAGTCAAATATGCAATACTTTATACCGACGTTTCATCAGATGGACTCAATGAGTAGGTAAAGAAAGTTCTTGATCGAGGACTAATTTGCCAGAAATATGTTTCAGTAGCTCTTGTATGGATACTTCTGTATGGGTGAAGTCAAATCAGAAGGAGTCAAGAGTAATAGAGTATATATAGAAAGTCAGGTTCCGGACTAGTCCAGAAATATTGTGTCTAGGTGATATATGTCCTACGTCTGTCTTTGAGTGTATCACCATTATGGGGCAGTTTGGATGTGCGGTGGGGGTCCAGTGAGTTTGTTGGGGGCTGCATTCAAGATGAAATTTGCGCTTTAAGTTTGTTCAGGTAGGCAAGGAGGAGGGTTTAGTACTGGTGGTTGGGCTGGAAGGTTAAAGCTCGGACTGTGAGTCCTGTGTAGTATGTATGTTGACAGTTCAAGGGCTTGAGTACCAATTTGACAGAATATGTTGGCATGAAGGACATAGCAATATACTCAGTGTGCGGTTACTATCACATGACGTGCTTCAATGGTTTATACAGAAGAAAAGATCATCAGCCCGTGAGGACACATGTCCAGTGATGGGTCTTATTGGGTTCAGTAGGGGTGTGGCCGTTTATAGGACTTTTTGTGTGGGAATAGCATCAGAAGGCGCAAAGGCATGGTATGCAAGGGCCGGTTTTGAGACTCGTTGGGCCACAATGGTGACCTTAGTGTCAACCGTTCAGAATTTCCTAGGGTCTGACGGGGGGATCAGCAGTGGAGGCAGAGCTATATGTCAGGCAGGGATTTCAAGTTGTATGGATGCTCGGGCCTGTCGGGGGGGATGTGCCATAAAATCAAATTCCATTAGTGTGCATACCAAGGGCCGTTATTGGCTGAAGTCCAAATCAAAATCGTGGGCAGGGGGTAGGCCTAAAGTCATGATCGGGGGAACGCTTGGGGGGACCGTGGAGAACACTTGAATCGAAGTCGAATCGATGGACTCCTTAGTGGGCTGCGAAAAGTGGGTTGCAATGGGGTCTGATAATTGGACGATGGGGAGGAGGACAGGTGCAGAGACTGGGGCCAGCAACTATTGGTTCGGGTAAGGGGCAATAAGACCTGCTGTTATTATAGGGCGGGTGGAAGTAGCAAAGCCAATGGAGGGGTAGATAGAAATAGCTGCACTGCGTGCGAAGACGGGGGGTTCGCTGGTGGGGTTCTGTGTCTTGAGATGTGTGTCTCTTGTCGGGGGGGCAAAGTTGGAGGACTGTCGGGCATAGTGGCTGTAGGTGAACACAGTGGAGTCAAGAAGGAGGGAGAGCAAGGTGCTGTGTAGCGAGGAGCACAAAGCAATGGGGGCAGTCGTGCGAAAAGGGACTGCGGTGTAGTCGGGTGAAGTCAAAATGCGAACGGATCAGCAAGAGGATAGATAAAAGTTCGATGGGGACTGAGGATAGGCAAGTCGGCACACCAGGTTTAGGCCAGATAAGAGTAGTGGGCCGTAGGGGCCAAAGACTGGGCTATCTGTCGTCCGGGGAGGAAGCACCAAGTACAGGCGTAGAATTGTTCTCCAAGTCGTGAGTACGACTTGGCGCAGAATGATGGGCAGGAGGTGCAAAAAGAGAGTTTGAAGGTCGTTTCGGACGTAAAGCAGAGAGATACGTGAGTGGCAAGGATTCAGGGATAGCTGTGAGAAGTTTCTCCGCGAGTGTGAGACCATGGGCCATGAAGTTTGGATTGGTGCATAGGAAGTGCGTACAAGGGCAGGGACGGCGGTGCCGCTATTACCGGTCCAGAAAGAAAAATTCCGCGTCTTATAGGCGTGGGGCCACAATAGAAAAAGCTCGATCAGCAGCGAGGACAAGTGGGCCAAATTGTGTAGGGGGAGCTCGGCGGAGTTCTAAAAATGAATGGCTCGTGATCTCATCAACGCAGGGGTCGGGCCTTAAGTGTGCAACCGAGGCGTGGATGATATGACAGAAGAGGTATTGGACGAGGCAGTAGCCGTGACGTTGTGGGGCCAAAAGAGCGAGGCGTCAACAGAGGAGAAAAGAGGGTGACGAAAAACCATACTGGTTCTGAGGGCATCAAAACCATCCCGCCAACCAGGTCCGATAGAAGAGGCAAGAAAGGGCAGGAGTGCGGAGACTGCATGTGAGGGGGCCGGAGAGTAGATGGTACAATCCGGGTAAGCAAAGAAGGGTGGGGCAGGAGTTGGAAGACCATGAGCTTAATATATAAGCGCAGAATTGGACTTAAACAAATCCAAATGATCGAAAAAAGGAGAAAAAGATCGGCAAACTTGGGCCAACAAAGAGTTAGGCAGAAAGGGCAACATACACTGCGACTTCTGTCCTCGGGATATAACCCCACGGAGCACGCAACTGAAATCTTGATCCACTTTCATACAAGAGACCCAGCATGTCAACCAAGATAAAAAGGTTAACATAGAGGTCAAAAACTAACTATAGTAGACTCAGTAGGTGGCGCAGGTTGGAACCACGGGAAAGATGCCACTTACAAATGAGCTGGAGGGACGAGATCAGTAGAGGAAAACGGACCAAGAGGAGAACCTGAAGTATTTAGAGTCAAATATTCAAGGGCGTCTGGGACCACGCGGGACGGTGCACACTAGCTAACAGGGGGGAGAAAGAGCCAAATCCAAACCAGAAAACAAGGGGGGACACGAAGAGGGTGGCGGGAATCAAAAAGACAGCGTTAATAGGCTCACAGGAAAATCAGATAGGGGAGCAGAGAAGCTAGGCTCAGAGCAACCCAGACTTGAGCACGAGAATGTACGGCCCATAAGGGGGGACTTAACACAAAGGAACATCCCATAAAACGACCGAGAAGACATGAAAGCAGAAGAAAACCAAACCATGGGAATTAAGTGGAGGAGCCAGATCTTATTGAAGCAATTGAGCCACCACTCATACGGGACCAGCAAGCAAGGGCGGAGTAAATAAAAATAGAAGCAAAGCCGACGATGAACACGGGCCGTGAGCACGGTTAGAGAAACCGCGCCAGGTGGAAGGTGCGTGGACTGGGGGCCACAGGGGCTAGGGCCGTGCTGTGGGGGGTGAAACAGTCGTGCAAATGCGTCGTGATCGCGTTTATTTAAATCGTGTAAAGGGAACCGTGTTGGCCAAAGTACGATCATAGCGCCGGTGAGGCATGTGCGGAGGCGTTGCAGCCAGCAGGAGTCCGATTAGAGGGGTGGGGGCGAGGATGGGGTGGGTCGCGTAGGTCTGGTGGGCAGACGGGAAGAGGGGAAAGGAGAAGAGTCTTGAGGCAGTGACACCGGACCAAAACGGGAGAGCGAAGGCCCTGTTGCGAAAATGTCAGTCTTAGGAGAAGGCAAGACGGCCAAGCGGGCAATATAGCACCGCGATTAGTTTAAATCAAACGCATGAGGATATTAAAACTGCACGGCCAACGTGTGCCGATATTTCCTCTCAATCTGATCTCCTCACACACACGAGGAGAAGAAAATCAATTTGCCGACAACCTTTCGTTCGGCCAAAATATGCACTTGATTTTATATACACTCATTACGCCTTCTGATTTCCCTCAGCCCTCTCAGATGTTCTCTTTACTCTGCACATCTTTCTGGCCCCGTCTTGCTTTCTCTACTCTCCATTGCCTCCCTCTAATTTTTCCGCCCTACAGCTCCCATTTTAGACTTGATTACAGTTTTTCGTCCCCAGCGTCCCTCGCTCCTGACTTTCATCCATCCTCTTTTCTTTTCTTCCCCTCGCGCCCTTTTTATTTCCCCACTGCCCTCTTTCTGTCCCTCCCTCCTCTTCCTCCCCTTTCTTTCCCTCTCTTGCTCCCTCTCTCTGCTCCTTCCTCCCTCTCCTCTTCCCTTTTCCTCCTTTCCTCCTTCTTCCCCCGCTTTCTCCCCTTTCCCTTTTCCCCCCCCCCCCCTCCCTTCCTTTTTCCTCCCTTCTGCGTTTTCCTTCCCCCCCCCCCTTCCCTCTTCTCCTCCTTCCCCCTCTTTCTGTCCCTTCTTCCTCCCTCTTTCCTTCCCTCCTCTTCCCTTTCCTCCTTCTTTTTTTTTTTTCCTTCCTCTTCCCTTCTTCCCTTTTCTCCTTTCTTCCCTTTTTTCCTTCCCCGCTTTCCTCTCTCCTCCCTTTCTCTCTCTCCTCCTTTTTGCTCTTCCTTCCTCCTCCTTCTTTCCTTTTCCCCCTCCTTTCCCTCTTCTTTCCCCTCTCCTCTCCCTTTCCCTTTTCTCTCCCTTCCTTCCCTTCTTCTTTCCCCTCCTCTTCCTTTCTTCCCTCTTTTCTCTCCTTTCCCCTCTTTCTTCCTCCCCTTCCTCTTCTTTCCCTTTCTCTCCCCCCTCCTTTCTTCCCCTCTTCTTTTTCCTTTCTCCCTCTCTTCTCCCTTTTTCCCTCCTTCCCCCTTTCTTTCCCCTTTTTCCTCTTTTCTTCTCTCTTTCTATAAAGTCTTGACGCTTGCTGATGAGAAGTCAACCGAAGAGCATATTTGACTTAATTCACATATTTCTGTCAATTGTACTCAATCGTGAACGTCAAATACATACGCATTATCCAGGCGATTTTACTGCAGCCAGTACTAACCTAGGTGTACCTCCTGAACAAATTGCTGGGGCAAAGTTTGGCCGGTGAGGTGACAAGTGCTAGACAGACTCAGGACTCGGGGGTTCCGCCCCAGACAGACAGTAGCCCATTTGGACCTAACTCTTGCGGCAAATGATTCCGCGATCAAGACTTTCTTGCCACTCATTGACTCCATCTGAGGATACACCATGAAGGCAAGACTGGGAAGCAATACTGAGGAAGCGGGCAGATTTGCGCAATGGCAATAGGGCGGGGCCAAAGGAGAGACGCGCTCCTTGACGGGGTGAGAAATCCATTACTGACGCCTTGTGAAGTGCCCATCAGCCAGACGGAGGCCCAGAAGGGACCTAGGGAACAGAGGTTGGCCCAAAGGACTCTACCTGGAATTCAAGACAGATTGATGGAGTCACACTGAGCGCTTAGTGTGGTCAGGACAAAAACCCAGAGGACCGGCTGAAAAAGGGCTGGCAAAGTAGGCCGCGAGGAGGAACTTGGTAGAGCAGGCAGGACCCCCGGGGATGGGCGGAGGAGACGGAGACACGGAGGAGGGCGAGGGACGGAAAGTGCACAGATGCTGGCAAAGGGGGACTCAATCTTGAACTTCACATAGAGACGCATGGACGCAGGCGGGAGGGGCTGCAGCCAGGAGGAACCGAGGTGGGGCCGACGGCACAAAGGGGCGGGCAAAGGAGCCGCGAGGGGGAAAGGCGAGAACGGAGGGGCGGCCTAGGACAGACATACCCATAAGGGGGACCGAAGCACATATGGCTGGCCGAACCCTTGAGCTGAACGCTAGAGTACCTTGTGAGGCCTGCGGCGGTTGACGGCAGCCATACAGAAGGCCGGGAGGACCGACGGGCACAGGGGGCGGCCGCGAGCAGGAAGTTGGTTAGACCAGAATGAGGGACGCCAGCGGAGGGGGAGGGCCCGACAGGACGCCATAGTTGAACCGCACGGAACAGATGGCGGGCCAAAAGTAGGTCGACGGGGAAGATTTTATGAAGCAACACGCGGGACGCCTGGCGGAGGGCAACAGCAGCCCCAGAGAAGAGGTCGAGAGGGGACCTGCGGAACAATTGCGGGCCCAGTCTGGAACGTCATACATAGTCATTGACTCCGCTGAAATTTGTCATCCATACCAGGATCCATTTAGACTTGATTAAAGTTTTTCGGTCCCAGAGTCCCGATCATGAACTTTATAGACATGCCTCATTTTGATGTTACTTCAGCATAGAGCATTGTGTAATGCACCTATGGACATATTTCTGGCAATAACAAGTCCTCGATCATAAACTTTCTGTACATACTCTTGACTCCATCTGATGATACGTCAGCCATAGAATTCTGCAAGTTTGACCTAAGGTCATAATTGCTGGCCAAAGAGTCTCAACTTGAACTTTTCATACATTACTTTTGACTCCTTCTGATGTTACTTCACCCACAAAAAAGTCCATATTAGGCATACTGAACATATTTCTGGCAAATTTGTCCTCGGTGATGATCTTTTTTATATAAAGCCATTGACTCTTTCTGATGATAAGTCAGACACTGAGTATTGCATATTTGACTTAATTCACATTTTCTGTCAAATTGGTACTCAAGCTTGAACTTTCAAATACATACTCATTGACTCAGTCTGATTTAACTTCAGCCAAGTACTAACCTATTTTTGACCTACTGAACAAATTTCAGGCAAATTTTCCTTGATGTTAAAATTCTGAACAGACTCAACTGGCCCCAACTGGGTGTTACATCAGACAGACAGTAGGACATATATCACCTAAGACACATATTTCTGGCCTAAGTGTACTTGATCTTGAACTTTCTATATATACTCTTTGACTCCTTCTGATTTGACTTCACCCATACAGAAGTCCATACAAGAGCTACTGAACATATTTCTGGCAAATTAGTCCTCGATCAAGAACTTTCTTTACCTACTCATTGAGTCCATCTGATGAAACGTCAGGTATAAAGTATTGCATATTTGACTCAATGGACATATTTCTGGCCAAAGAGTACTCATCTTGAATTTTTTATATATATACATACTGACGCCTTTCTGATGTCACATCGACAGACCTTAGGCCATATTTGACCCAAGAACATATTTATGCCCCAAATTACTCCACCTTGAACTTTCAATACATATTCATTATTCACTTGAGTCATGTACAAACCCATTTTGACCTATTGAACAAATTTCTGGCAAATTAGTCCTCTTTGATGATCTTTTTATATAAAGTCATTGACTCTTTCTGATGATAATCAGACACAGAGTATTGCATTTGACTTAATTCTCTTATTTCTGTCAAATTGGTACTCAATCTTGAACTTTCAAATACATACTCATTGACTCAGTCTGATTTTACTTCAGCCAAGTTAACCTATTTTTGACTTACTGAACAAATTTCTGCAATTAGTCCTTGATGTTGAAAATTATATACAGACTTATTGGGGTTTCATCAGACAGACAGTAGCCCATATTTGACCTTAGAAACATATTTCTAGCCTAAGAGCGCTTGATCTTGAACTTTCTATGGATACCCATTGACTCCTTCTGATTTTATATCAGCCATACTGAAGTCCATTTTACACTTGATTAAAGTTTTTCGATCCCAAGAATCCTCGATCATGAACTTTACATACATGCCTCACTGTGATGTTATCTGAGCCATACAGTATTGCATATTTGACATAATGGACACATTTCTGGCCAAAGAATACTCGATCTTGAACTTTTTTACGTATACTTAATGATGCTTAATGATACTTAATGTAAAAGTAACATCAGGAGTAATGTATAGAAATTTTGAGATCAATACTCTTTCACTAGAAATTTTTCCATTATGTCAAATATGCAGTTATGTAATTATGCACTGTTTCCTTGCAACGAATAGAAAAACTAACGGTAACACTTTACAATAAGGTTCATATTTTAACATTATTAACTACAGTAGTTTTGAACTACTTAAGGTCTGCACTTTATACAGCATTATAATCTTTGTTAATGTTAAACGTCAACATTTACTAATACATTATTAAAATCTTGTTATCATTAAATGTGCACTGTGACCAACATGAAACAACACTGTATTTTCATTAACTAATGCTAACGAATTAGTAAATACAGTAACAAATGTAATGTTTAACTAATGAAGCATTCCGTTTTGAACTCTTTACTCTGTGCATTGATGAGTAAACGAACTACAAATACCGTTGCATTAAGAACTGTTTCAGTGCATTGCATATATTTTGCAATAATTAACATATGTTGTGCAAAGAAGAAATTTATACAACGTGCTGTTCCACATGTGCATTGCATTGCAGAAACTTGATCCGTAGTGCAATGAAGAGATAACACATGGACAGGTGCTTGTTGCACTGCATTGCATACAAGAACAAACTCTTTTCCTTCGTTCATATTGAAGAGAAAACAAAACAAACACATATGCTGTTGCACTGCAATAAATAAAGAACAAACTGTTTCATTGCATTGCATACAATAATTAACTTATTTTTTTGTTGTGCACAAAGAAAATCATAGAACATGCTGTTTGCAAGAGCTAACAAAGCTAATAAAGTTAACTTATTACGCTGTGCAGAAGAAATTATCATAGCATATGATAATTATCATAGCATATGCAACATATACACCGTTTCCTTGTATCCTATAAAAAACTAACGTATTGCTCATGCATTGAAGAGATACATACCTCGTTGTTTTGCCATAAATGAGCTAACTCAGCTGTTATGCATTGAGATATAACACATTACATGTGCATGGCATTTCAGTAAGTTATTCCATTTCGCTGTGAGGTGATAACTCGACAGTGCTTGTTGCACCGTGTTGCATACAAGAACTAACTTTGTGCATTCAAACTGTTTACAATACAATACATACAATAGTTACTTATTAACTTATGTGCTGTTGTATTACAACATGTAAGATATGAGCTAACGTATTCTTAACATTCAAGATATACACGTAACTCCGTAAGTTATTCCGTTTCGCTGCGAAGAGAGAACACTGCAGGTGTGTGCAATGCGTTGCATACAGGAACTAACTCTTTCCTTTTGCATTGAAGAGAAAACAATAACTTATGTTGTTTTGCAATATAAGCACATCAAGAACTGTTTATTGTACTGCTTAGAAAACAACAGAAACAAAAACGTATGCTGTTGCACTGCAATAAATATAATAACTATCTCTTTCAATTGCATTGCATACAATAATTAACTTATTTTTTGTTGTGCATAGAAGAAATTTATAGAACATGCTGTTTGCATTGCAAACAGCTAACACTGCTTCATGCACTGAAGTTAACTATTACGCTGTGCATAAGAAATTAAATAACTTATGTGCTGTTGCATTACATGTAAGATATTCTTAATGCAGTCAAGATATAACACATAACTCGTTGTGTTGCTATGATTTAACTAACTCACGCATTGCATTTCAGTAAGTTTTCCGTTTCGCTGCGAAGAGAGAACACTCAGGTGCTTGTTGCAATGCGTTGCAACAAGAACTAACTCTTTCCTTTGTGCATTGAAGAGAAAAATCAGATATGCTGGTGCATTGCAATGCATCCAGAACTGTTTCCCTGTGCATTGCATTACGCTGTGCATAGAATAAAAAAGAAACATATGTACTGTTGCATTGCACATGTAAGATATGCACTATTTCCTTGCATCCTATACAAGAACTAACGTATTCCTCATGCATTGAAGAGATATCAAATAACGTGTATTGCATTGCAGTAACTTGATCGGTTGTGCAGTGAAGCTATAACACATGAAAGGTGCTTGTCACACTGCATACACATAACATGTACATTGCATTGCAGTAAGTTTTCCATTTTTGTACTTGCAATAGTTAACTCAAACAAAT
>JAOTNS010003010.1:0-48628 GCA_028476615.1 Culter alburnus
ATGCTGTCCATCATGGTCTCGCTGGTGATGTCTGTTCACCAGCATGGTCTCGCTGGTGCTGTCTACCCCAGGTCTTGCGGTGATGCTGGTCACAGCATGGTCTTGTTGGTGATGTGGTACCCAGCATGGTCTGCTGGTGATGCTGGTCTACCAGCATTTTCTTGTTTTATTTTAGCTCATTACCCAGCTAACAATGACCTGCCGGTCCGCCACGGTTTTTTGGGCGCACAAAGTCAGCGGCTTGAAACGGTCGGACCACCGTCGGCACACCATCGGCAAGCCGACCAATCTGAAAATGCCGTCGATCTGACAGCGTTTTGGGTGGCACGTCACCAGCGTTTGCCGCTGCTGGGCCACCGTTGGTACACCAGTGCAAGCGTAATCGGCCAGTTCCGAACTAAGCGCTTACAGGACATCTTTTTGATAAGTGTGTATTTTATTTATATTATTTTACAGTTAAAAAGAATCTGAAAGTCTGAATAAAAAATTAAGACTGACTTAATATCTATATCAAAAACTTGGTATAAAAAACTGCCTATGGGCACGCTTTCAATAAAATAACGTGGTTGAATGTTTGTAAAAAAAATAAATAAATATTAAGTATAAAAGTTACACACTTATAAGTTATAAAAGTGCCACAATGTCCCACTATGCTGGGGTGGCATTTGCTCCTATAGGTCATAAAACACAAATGAGTTTTAAATTCATGATTTAATATTAATTTTTTTTATTTTTTGTAATGTTTAATTGAGATGTTCTTTATGTAAGTGCTGCATGACCGTGTTTAATGCGTGCGCGCCGAACCGCTTTCAAACACTGGAGCGGCGCAGAGTTGCCATGGAAACGGAGAAACAAACAACTGACAAGCAGCAAAAACAGCAGCCTCTCGCTGTTGTTTTCACTTCTTTCAGGTGAGTTTAGTCGCTAAAATCACACGAATAACACACACAACTGTTCTTGACACTTCTCTAACATGTAATTGACACACTTATGTGAATATTACTTTATAGAAACAGTTTAGTGTCTTCGAAAAACTCCGTTATCATCTCCGTTAGCATCCCGTTTCAGAAGAGGTAGGCTAACTCTAACGATCGATTTGTTTATAATAGTTTAGGCTTTAATCACTCTTTGTAGATGATGTGTAGAGGTTTATGTAGAGTTTTGATAGTTTGTAAGGTTTTGCTGTCATGGGTGATTAGAGCTGGCTAATTTATAACGTAAATGTAGCCTACTTTAATCGGTGACGTAACTTGCAGGGAGCACAAGTTTTCAAAAGCGTTTTGATCTCTCATGGTAAACAAATATTGATAAACATTGTTCTGTGATTTCAGCAGCGACAAAATAACCCTCTACAACAGAGGGAAAGCTCCGAAGATTTCAGCATTTCTGAAGGAACCTGCTGACAGGAAGGAAACACAGTGAAACCCAATTAACTCCATATCCATTTTTTCCACAATATTTTTTACCTATACCATGCATCTGTTATTTTCTTTTATTTCTCAATTTACAGTTTTTATTATTTAATTTGTTTTAAGAAGGCTTTGACATCCAAATGTAAGTGACACTGTATGAGCAATATTTAATGAATAAGTAAACAAAAAAAAAACATAATTCAGTTTGTGTATTCTCTTTCCCTGCTGTTCTTTTTCTTTTAATGAACCTGGGAATTAATATTTGTTGGCTCTGTGACAAATTGTTTATGTTCCTAGATCCTTCCCTGTTGATGCCCTGCACCATAGCAGAGTTGGAGCGGATAAAAAAGTTCCTGTCGGACCAATGACTAGTAAGTAAAGCCTCTTAAACATACACTAATGTTCAAAAGTGTGGGGTCGATAAATTTTTAATGTTTTTAAAGTATCTTCTGTTCACAAAGGCTGCGTTCATTGGATCAACATACAGTAAAAACAGTAACATTGAAATATTACAATTTAAAATACTTTTTATTATGTAATATAGTAAAGTGTAATTTATTCCTGTGATCAAAGCTGAATTTTCAGCATCATTACTCCAGTCTTCAGTGTCACATGATCCTTCAAATAATTCTATTATGCTGATTTGATGCTCAAGAAACATTTCTAATTATTATCAATGTTGAAAACAGTTGTGCTGCTTCGTTTTTTTTTTTTTTTTTTTTTTCAGGATTCTTTGTTTAATAGAAGTTAAAAAAGAACAACATTTTTTTGAAACAGAAATATTTCCTCTCACTTTTGGTCAATTTAATGCATCCTTGCTGAATAAAAATGTGTTTCTTTAAAAAAAATTTATATATATATTATAATATATATATTGACCCCATTAGAGTACACTACAGTTTATAGGTTTGGGACCAACAATCCTGTGGGAAAAAAAATAAATAAATATAGTGACCACATACCAGCAACAAATCCCATTGTCACGCATACCACACCCAAAACACACATGGCGTCAACAGCATACACACCAGCATCCCGCTGGTGTGAACCCCAGTACCAGCACCAAAACACACAATGCTGGTCTGTGCTGGTCACCAGCAACCAGCACCAACACAACTTATGCTGGTCTTGCTGGAATGGGATGCTGGTGCTGGTATGCTGGTCTATGCTGGTTTTTCCAGCAGGGCTGCTGTCCCCGGAATGCTGTTCACCTCTTGCACCTCTTGTTCGAGTTGTTAGTTCCGCAGTCGATATCGTCAGTGACTGACTCTGATGGGGGTCTGGGCAGTGACAGCCCAAGCATGCGATGCGGTAACGGAAACAGAAAAGATTAGTTCATTTCTCGAGTCCGCGGGTACGAGTCGTTCGTTCATCAGTCCGATCAAGTCACAGCTCCATATTAGGGCACGGATATGCAGTCTGTACCGGCGGAAACGGAAAAGATTAGTTCATTTCTCGAGTCCTCGGGTCCGAGTCGTTCGTTCAAGTCCCCATAGGCTGAATACAGAAAACAGAAATGATTAGTTCATCTCTCGAGTCTTCGGGTCCGAGTCTCGTTCTTTTGTCACGTGACCGTTTCCCGGTCAGTGTCTCGCAAAATATACAACATTACATTCGGATTATAGACGGATATATTTAACTATATTTAGAATTATCATAAAATTATCAAAATAAGTCTGCAATAAACATCTGAACAAAAAGAAAGTTCCATCTGTTTGTGTAAGATATTTTATTGTTAAATGTGTGTTTTTATTATTAAATTATTTAAAATAAATATTATTATAAACGAGGACTCGAGAGATGAACTAATCATTTCTGTTTCTGTATTCAGCCTATGGGGACTTGAACGAACTCGGACCCGAGACTCGAGAGATGAACTAATCTTTTCTGTTTCCGCCAGTACAGACTGCATATCCGTGCCCTAATATGGAGCTGCTTGATGAACGAACGACTCGGACCCGCGGACTCGAGAAATGAACTAATCTTTTCTGTTTCCCGTAGTATGCTTATGAATGTTGCGCATGCGCGGTCAACACAAAATGAACGAATCGCTCTCTGAGATGACTCGTTGTCCGAGTCATATTAAGACTCGTTCAAAATGAACGAACGTTCATGACGACACATCACTATTTTACGCTATGCTCGCAATGCGGAGCCAGGCGAAAATAAACGCGCCATTTTATTTCTCCATTAATAAACGATAGGTATTTGTTGTAAAAGAAATACAGTTTACAATTTCAAGGATTTCAAGCACTTTAAGCCAAAATTTCAAGCACTTGAAACCTTGACACATCCATCAAAATTCAAGCACTTTCAAGGATCAAGCACCCGTACGAACCCTGCATATACTTCACGAGTTCACACTTACAAATAAGTCAGTAAATTAATTGGTAAACGTATTGGCGTGCTGTCGGGAGAGCTCGAGCCGGTAATCGCCCAACACAGAGTACCCCCCCCCTCCTTTTAGATATATATGAAGTAACCAGAGAGTGTGAGGAACGTGTGGGAGGGATTCGGAAACTGTCGCGGATCCTTGGGTGAGTTTGACTGTGATTATATACAGGCCTGACTCATGCGATTGGGTAGATACGTTATTACAGATTGTTGACAGCTGGTTGAGATGACGTAATGATTAGATGATGAAATGATTGGGTACTTATTTGACTTGTTCCTCCTGACCTACGTTTATAAACATAATTCACGAGTTCACCTTACAATATCAGGTATAAATTATGGTAAACGTATTTGGCGGCTGTCCGGGGAGAGGGCTCCGAGCGCGGTATCGGCCCGAACACAGGAGTACCCCCCCAAAAATGCAAATGTTGGCTACGGACAGCAGCCGGGAACTGTAACCCCCCAAAATAGAAATAAGCTGATGTTTGCAAGGAGAAGCTGTCTGCCGGATCGGGGGGTTCTATCTGATGGAGTTCATACTCCAGCGACCAATGAATATAACCTCTTCGCCAGCAAACTAAGATAAGGTTTTAGATGTTTTGGCTGGGGGCGTCTGCAGCATCCGACGGGAGTTCAATACTCGCAGCGATCGGATGGGTAAAACCAGCCAGAACATTGAAAGGAATGGCATCCGACGGAGGGTCGTTACTTGCGGCGACTAGAAGGTAGCTTCAGCGGGGGCCCCCTTTAGGTGTGCTGCGGAGTTCAATACCACTGCGTCGGACGGGTAAGCCCCCAGCTGACGGTGGGGACGTTTATAATTGGGGCCTTTGCGGCATCCGACGGGGTTTCAATACTCACTGCGATCGGACGGGTAAGCCCCTTTGGCATGGGGTGAATTTTAGTTATTTTAGATTGGAGGGTTCTAGCAGCGTCCAACGGGAGTTCAATAATCGCTGCATTGGACGGGTAAGCCACGGTTGGCATGGGGTGAATGTTTAGTTTTTTAGATGGGAGGGTTCTAGCGGCGTCCAACGGAGTTCAATACTCGCTGCGATCGGACGGTGCCCCCCCGCTGGCAGAGGGTTAATGTTGGTAAGGGCTCTGGGCATCCGACAGGTTCAATACTCACAGCAATCGGACGGGTAAGCCCCCGCTGGCAGTGAGGGTTAGCGTTAGTTATTTTGGATTGGGAGGCTCTCATGGCGTCCAACGGGTTCAATACTCACTGCAATCGGACGGGTAAGCCCCTGCTGGCAGTGAGGGTAAACGTTTAATTTTTTAGATTGGTAGCGCTCTAGCGACGTCCGAACGGGAGTTCAATACTCGCGAATGGACGGTTAAGCCCTGATGGCATAAACGCAAAACGTTTAGCTATTTCACCTGGAGGCTTTTGCGCAGTCCGACGGAGTTCAATACTCGCAGCGATCGGACGGATAAGCCCAGCCATAGTTGAACGAGAATAGAAAATGTTATACTGTTCTGAGGTTCTTATGGAGCTCCATATCATGGTGCAGATTGAAGTTGACGATTTGACTGGGGTTTGAATCATCTGTTTAGAGGGTAGTTTGAAGCCGGGAGATTTTTGCAACATTGGATGAGGGCGAGTTTGGGCAGAGCTGGGCTCCTGGGAACGGGGGTGCCTCACTGCTGCGGCAGTGGAGAAATTAGCCAAAACTGGGCGGGAGCCGAGCAACATCACTGCGCTGGCCGTGGAATTAGCTAGAAGAACGATCGTGGGACCGAAGTGACTCACTGCTGCGGCAGGGAGAGAAAAAGCCAGAGAAACTGAGCCCCTGGGAGCGAGGTGACATCACGCTGTGGCAGTGGAGATTAGCCAGAAAAATGATCTGCGCGAGCCGAGGGACATCCCTGCTGTGGCAGTGGAGAGAATGGCCAGAAGAAGTGAGCTCTTGCGGGAGCCGAGGCGACATCGCTGCACTGGGCAATGAGATCATTCCATTTTATTGAATGATGGTATTGTTGAGTTTGATATGCTTGTGGTATGTGTGAGAATATGAGCTGGACTGAAAAACTAGCTGATAAGCGTCGTTAGGCTTCTTTAATGTGGAAACAGTTTGATGTAGTTCTTAAAAGCTTCTTATGACCAGTGACAAGTTGTTTGAATCTGATGCTGGGAAAGGCCTATTGAGCAGCTGTGGTTGTTATCCTATAGGAACGAATTACTGGAAAGTGGTCTGCTGGAAAAGTGGTCTGCTGGGAGCTTGGAGGTTTCTTAATGCTGTTACATGATATAAATAAAGTAATGTTGAGAAGAGAAAATCAGGAATGCAGGCTGGAGGAATGGCTGGGGACCGAGGGCCGCTTGCAGAGGCCGGCCTCATGCTCGGGCTGGCCCTGGAACCTAGGGAGGAACAAGAAGTGTAGAAAAGAGGAGCTGGGGTCCAATATAGGCTCTGGGCCTGCGCCGCTAGCAGGCAACCTCACGCCTTGGTCAGTCATGGAGCCTGGGGAGAACAATAAGTGTAGAAAGAGGAATCTGGAGTCCACTAAGGCTCTGGCCTGCCCGCCTAGTCACGCTTGGTCAGTCCCTGACCTGGGGAGGGAAGTGTCTATAGCGAAACCTCACGCGGGGGCTGGGAAACAAGAAGTGTGAAAGAGAAGTGGGAGTCCAATAAGGCCTCTGGCCTGCGCCGCTAGCGGAGCACCTCAAGCTGGGTCAGTCCGGGAGCTGGGAGGACAAGAAGTGTAAAAGAGGGAAACTGAGTAAAATAGGCATCTGGGCCTGCCGCCGCTAGCGGAGCAGCCTCACGCTAAGGTCCGTGGTTGAGGCTGTAACCAAAGACAAAAGAGAGTTTGAGACTGAGACCGGCCTTGCCTATTAGCGGAGGCATCCTCACGCTAACATCTACAGGCCACAGACAATGATAGGGTAAGAGACGTGGATGAAATGGCTGAAACAGCGGAGCTGCTCTATCGGAGGATCCTCACGCTAGGAGGGAAGGCATTCGCCAAGAGGGCGAAGAGAGCTGTATGTGGGTACCTGGGAAAGTGGTGTGTGGCTAGGGGAGGGAGGGGAAGTGGGGAATCTTACCCAGCCCAGCTCCGGCGCCTGAGCGCTGTCTTTCTAGTGCATGAATCGAAGACAAGAGAGAGGAGATGAAAAGCAACCTGCGGATTATGCTCATCCTGACGATAGCTGAGCAAGATAGCAGTTCCTGTTTAGAACAGTTTGGACAATCTATGAAGATGGAAACAAATAAAAAAAAAAAAAAAAAAAAAAAAAAAAATATCTCCTATTTTTCATTATGTGGTGAGGCCTAGAATTAACTGCTGTATTAGTTAAAGCCCATAAATTCAGTTTGAGTAGCAAACTGTGCAAGCTGAGAAGTCGATTATTAATTTTTATTAATGAGCAAAATGCTTTATAACCTGCATATATTCACCTCTGGCACGATTGTTTGATCCATACTGTCTTTACAGTTTGTACTGTAATTGATTGCTTGATTTGAACAATCCTCCACAGCAAAGTAGGCTACAGACGATTTAGATGATCGTTTGGTTCTTTTAACTGTTGCTGGTTTGAGTCCCGTGCACCTTCATTTAGTAAAGTCAAGAGAGACTAGCTGTAAAAGAGAGCTTGCATAATAAAAATGTGCAACTGGCTTTATTCAATTGTGTTCAACAAAGCATTAATTTACCATGAACACGCTGCTTGATGATTTTTTTTTTATTTAATTAAATTTATTTGTTTACTTTTTAGTTCCATTTCCCAATACTTATCCAGACCTGGTACTCAAATTGCTCAAATCAAATTCCATGCTTTATCAACTGCATAGAACATACAACACACAGTTTATTCACCTGGTGATTTGTCTATGGTTCGTACGTTACTTCAGATCTGCTAGTTCTAAATATAGATGAACCATACAGATAAATAGGAACGGTAAATTTATTAAATGCCAGCAAAAGAACGATTTTAAGAATTTGTCCACCCGTCTGTGCCTCGTCTCAATAGTGAAAAGCTGTGGTTGAAGTACAGAATGCTACTATTACTTTAAGTTTTCCAAGCGATTTGTTGATAAATCGCAGAACAGCGATGACAATAAGTTCCGAGTTTCAGTGATTCAGCGTGCGAACTGAACGTGATATTGAGCCACTTTGCGTGTTTAAACCGCAAGGAAGCGGCACAGTAATTTAACGGCAAGTCACAAAACAATCCCCCATCAACATTATCCAGATGGGAATGACTGAAAATTCAGGAAAAGACGAGAAGGATTTAAAACTGTGCTTCTGCGGGGTTGAGCCGATGGAGTGGAGAGTGCGCCGGCTGGGAACTGGATCTGCGCTGCGGCGCGGCTCGGGTTTACTGAAGGCCTGCTGCGGCGGCCTGGCGCTGGAAGAAGGCCCGTTCCGTGCGGGAAGAGGCGGCATTGCCCGAGACTCGAGCTTGGTGCTCGGCTGCCTTATTGTCATTTTTCTCTGACAGTAATGATTGAAGGGCCAGAGTAGGGAAATACCAGAAGGATACGCGGATGATTCGGACGTGGTGACAGGCCTCGCGTTTTGGCATGCAGGGACCCGTTTGTTTGGGCTGACGCCCCTCCCGAAATAATGCCGTTGGATTGGAGAAAAATTGTTCTTAAGGCCCAGGGATTGTGGCAAAGATTCCTCGAGGATGAAGATTCTTCATCGGAGACGCGACTTCAGACATGTTAGGATTAGGGCGGACCAAATTCTGGAAACTGTCGAGATCCTTGGGTGATTTGACTGTGATTATATACAGGCCTGAACTCATGCCGATTGGGTAGATCGTTGATTACAGATTGTTGACAGCTGGTTGAGATGACGTAATGATTAAGATGATGAAATGATTGGGTTCTTATTGACTTGTTCCTCCTAACTCGTTTATAAAACATAATGTACATAAATAGAATACTCTGAGTCAGATACAAATCTTTATATGCTATGTTTTTTACCCTCACTAAACCTTTAGAGTCATTAGAAATCCCATTTGGGGGCTCTTAGGGCATGCTGTAGGTGCGCACAGGATATATGATGCTACTACCAATATAACAATATCATATACGATCCTGAAATCCATAAAGAAAATAATAAACTTACTTTATCAGATAGTTTACTTTATTATTATTTTCTTTATCAGGATAGATGTTGCACTGCCCTAATCTGATTGTTTACTATCCCAAAACAGGAAACCTGCTGAAGGAGACACAGAGGACTGAAACGACATTCCACACATTCAGAAACTCACAATTCATATTTTTATATTTTGGTTTTGCTTTTTTTGTTTTAAAAATTCATATTCACATTTGTATTTCTAATGAAATTAAATAAAATAATTGTTATAAATAAAGAATTGTAAATAAATTTGAATTGTTTGTTTTAATGTTGGGAAACATGGCTATAGGCCCTACATAAGACATGCTACTTTTCTGTGTTGTTTGTTAGAAATGATTTTATGGTTCAAATGGTTATTCCAAGGATCGCACAGGGGAATGTAATGTTTCACATGTGATCTCATGGTTTCACATGGGAAATACATTTCACATGTGATTACATGGGTTTCACAATGGGAATTTAAAGGGTTTAACATGTGATCACATGGTTTTCACATGGGACAACACGGGTTTAACTGTGATTGGGAATATACTGTTCACATGTGATTACTTGGGGTTCACATGAACTTATGGTTTCACTTCCACACATGGGTTTCAATAGGGGAATATACATTTCACGTGTGATTACATGTTTTCACATGGGAATGTATGCGTTTCACATGGCTATTTTATACATGTTCACATGTGATTTCATGGGTTTCACATGGGATATACACATGTTCATGGGTTTTCACATGGAAACATGGGTTTCACATGGTTTCACATGGGAAAACATGTGTTTCACATGTGTAAATGTCCAAAAGCACACATTCCCATGTGAAAAACATGTGATCACATGTGAACACATGTGCTTTCACATGTGATCACATGTAATTTCACATGTGCATTTTGTCACATGTGTCACATGTGCTTTTCACATGTTTTCACTGTTAAATTCACATGTGCAAAATCAAGTGGTCTGTGGTCACATGTGACCACATGTGTTTTTGCACATTGAAGTTCATGTGTTTTTTCTGTAAGGGGAGAATCATTTGTTGTAGAAAAGATTTCACAATAAAAATCCAGAAATAACTATAAAGTGCTTTTTTTTTCATAAGACATTTAAGGAAAAAGAAATAAATTAGGATATTTACCTTAGTTTTAAAGTTTTTGTTTGAACAGTCGATTTTGTTAGTCAATTTAGGTCTAATTTTCAATTCAATTTTTGACAAGGGCACAGGAACATTCTGAGAACATTCTGAGAACTCAAATACCAAATAAATATGGTTCCCTAATCATTCAGAGAACGTCCTGAATGTTCTGAACATTACAAGGCAACATCACTGAGACCAGTGGGGGTTCTGAGAACGTTTTGGGAACTTAAAATTTCTAGTGGGGATAAGTGCTTTATCTGGACTTGAGCTGCTGGATTTGTAAGAACAAGAACATTGGTTACCACTGTGATTAATTTCAAATAAACACATTACTGTTGTAAAAAAAATTATCTTTAATTATAAGAAATTCATGCATTTTAATATTACATAAATTACTTGAGCAAACACAATGGTTGTATATTGAGCAAATAACAAACTAATAATAGCCATCACAAACATTTGCTGTAATCTCTGATCATAACTATATAATGACTCTGATCTTGATCTTATTAAAGATGAACATCATCAGACCATATGTGTCATTCTGTACATGAGATGAAATGTGATGAAGATGATGTGAGATGCCTGCGAAATGTGAGCTTCTGTGCTGTTAAACTATGCCTAAACAGTGGCTGAGGAACCAGAGGGGTTTGGGGTATTGTGGATAGCATAAACAGTGTTAGAAGATCAGAGGGGTTGTGGGTAATTGTGGAGTAGCATAAACATGTTAGAAGAATCAGAGGGGGTTTGTGTAATTGTGGAGTAGCAAACAGTGTTAGAAGAATCGAGGTTTGTGGGTAATTGTGGAGTAGCATAAACAGTGTTAGAAGAATCAGGGGGGTTGGGGTAATTGTCTGTGGATGTTCTTAATACCCTCATAATCACAATCAGTATGAGAAACCTGAGAGAGAAAGAGCTTTTATAATCGAATAATTAAATATTTAAAAATACTTAAAAACGAACAAACCAATGTACAAACCACTTCATTGCTTCCTGGTGTCGTGTGAGATATTTTGGATGAGGAATCAGCAGCTGTCAAAGACAAGCAAGACAATTAAATTTCATACCTGCGTTCATTATGTCATATTTCAATAACTTTTTTTTTTTTCTGGGTAAATGTTTTGATATCCTCACTTTTTTTTTTTTTTTTCCTCATTTCTCAAAATAACCAAACATGGTAATATGATTATTTTACCAGTTTAATCAACATGGAAAAATCCTTTTAAAGAAAGTGAAAATAGAAGGAGTTTTACTGTTCGACTGACGCCTCCTGCAGACAGTCCAGATCACGATCACGAGTCCAGTGATGATCAGCAGCAGAACCACAGACACACTGACCACCAGAGAAGAGCCTGAAAACACCAGAGACTCACAATCTGAACCACACAGATGAGTGTGTTTGTGTCTCAGAGAGAGTTTGTACCTGTTACAGGAGACACAGATGAGATCACTGGAGATTCAACTGATGATGATGATGAGGAGGATGAGGATGATGATGATGTTGATGTTCGCTCTGAAACACAGTAAAGCCAGTGTCAATAATCACTCACAGATACTTCACTTCCCTTTTCTCAGAGACGCTGATGTTTTTCACACATTTCTGAACCATTCGACATGTTTCACACACACAAACCTCAAACTGTCGACTGTATTTGAGACTCTCAGGAGGTTTTTCTTAAAGTGTTACAGATGCTGGTTTTTCATCATTCTCACCTGTAACATGGATCAGGACTCGTGTGATGAAGCTCTTGTGTCCTTGATCAGACTGAACTCCACACCAGTATCTGAATCTTGTTCAGTCACATGACTGATGCTTCCCGTCAGGAGCTGCTCTTCTCTGTCATCATACAGCTGGATCTTTCCCTCAGGACTCCATCTTCTGCTCTCCTTCACAGACGTCTCTTCAGCACAGAGATCAGCTCCAGATCTCCAGCAGAGAAACTTCACATCACTAATGTGGGATTGTGGGTATTTGCAGCTGATGTTCACAGATCCTCCTGCAGCAGCTGATAGACTGATGCTCTTCACACAACAATCATCTGTTTCAGATCCAAATCAAGTGCAGCAATGTTACAATGACCAGATATATTCATGGATTCTGTCAAATAATGCAGAAATGAATGAAAGCGTCTCACCGTCTCTGATGTCCAGATTAAACTCAGAGAAGAATCTGTATTCTTCAGAAACTTTGACTCTAATCCTATATTTTCCAGAGTCGTTTCATTCAGATCTCTGATAACACACGTAAGAGACCTGCAGATCTGTCATCCTGAACGGAGAATCGTCTGTCCTGTTCCCATCCTGCTGCTCTGTTAGTGTTTATTACAGTAAAACATTGACCTCCAGTTTTACAGAAATATTTCATATGGTTCTTGTGTTTCATCTCATATTTGTAGTTTATAATGACGTTTCCTCCTGAATATCCTCTCACACTCTTGATTGGTTGATCTGTTGAACACAAAAGTAAAAACACAAGCATTAGTCAATGATTCGGACACACACTTTTATTTATTATTTATTTTTTAACAAAATATTCTGATTCACAACCTAGGAAGCTAGGGAGCTGGTTGATGAACCCGTGAGAAAGAGTGTGAATGTGACAGATAGAAGGCTAAGTTGATAAAAAAAAAAAAAAGAAGACAAAAAACCTTACCAACCACATTAATCTGCATATCAAGTTTAAGATCACTGTCCAATAAAAAGCTCAGATTCACACACAGGTTTGTTTTAGTCTTAGTGAGGACATTCCATAGGCGTAATGGTTTTTATACTGTACAAACTGTACATTCTCTCCCCCTACATTAACCCTAAACCTACCATCACAGAGAACTGTCTGCATTTGTACATTTTTACATTTGTACAGCTTAGATCATTTATCATTTTGTTTCAGTGAACACATATCTGATCACTTTACTGTGGCATTGTTTGAGATATTTTATGAGTATTAAAAAAGGAGGTTATTCTGTTATGAGTTTCAGGTGTGAACGGCAGTAATTACAGTCAGTGTTGAGTATCGTGATGTTGTGGAGATCATCATGGGTTTGAGGCTCTCAGTTACTCACCTCTTATAACCTTCAGATTCACTTCAGTGTATAAATCATTTCCAACTCTTTCAGTTCCACACCAGTACGTGTCAGAATCCAGTTCACTCAGATTTCTGATGATCACAGTGAAAACTTCTGATCTTGTGTCGTCATACAGAGAGAATCTTCCAGATTGAACCCATTTATATTTCTCATCAGTCCTGATTCGGTCTGTGCAGACTGACCACTGTCCTTTACAAAAATACTTTTTATTTGCTGCATATCCTTCCTCATATTTGCATGTGATCATGACTCCTCCTCCTGAATATCCTGTCACACTGATGGAGCTCACGACTCCTACAACAAACCAGCATCTTAATACAACACTAACATACTGAAGTGAGAGTTATTTAAAGAGATTCATTGACTTAATAATTGGTCATTTCACCAAATTAATTATAGATACAGAGTTTTGGTCATCATTTGATCACAGCTTTAGTTCTTCTGTGATGATTGTTGATGTGATTCAGATTCTTACCAGGAATCATCAGCAGAGTGAAAGTCAAGATGATCTTCATTCTTCTCTCTTATTAAATGATCTTCTCTGTTGTCAGTAGATTCAGTTCTTCTGCTCTCGATGTGTGTTCAGATGAGTTTTGTGTGTTTCTTTCCTGGTTACAAGTTTAACATGAAGTGCTGAATGTGACGGAGACGCCCACTTCCTCTGAGAGAGAGAGAGAGAGAGAGAGAGAGAGAAATTAATAAAGAAGGAAGTGAAAGTAATGACCTGTCCAAATACCCACACTTGCAGTCTTGGGCATTTGAGAGCTTGTGCACGTGACAGGATGTAAGTTTGCAAGTCTGTCGCATGTCTTAAAAATGCCAAACTGCAGTGCCCTTAATACACACTAAACCCACACTATCTTGAATACCAATTCTGAGGATAAGCGTATCCCATCATGCATTGTGTTCAGGAGCTCACGTGCCCCAAAACTGCGAGATGTCGAGGAAAATTTTCGACTGTAAGTTAAATTAATTACATATTACATATAATTTGGTAGTAAATCATAAAGTGTTGCACATTTTATTGGTGCAAATATAAGTATGGGTGTGTGTTTTTTGCACAACATTTGCAACTGCTTTTTATTACTTAATTAGAAGCACCACAGTCTTAAAATTGTATCTTCTGTTAATTACATAGTGACTGAACAGATATTTAGAAGTTTATTTTAAAATGCAAAGTATTGAAAATAAAAAAGCTCTGTAAACTTGCACTTTTTTTTGTAAGACTATAAGTGTGTCCCATCAGGTGATCAAAAGCTCTACACACACTTGCAGTCTTCACACCTACTTGAACACTTGAGCCAAATACAGGAAATACGTCATGTTAGTAGACAAGTGCAAACAGCAGCGTTCACATGATCATCTTATAAATGTTTCTGATTGATTGATATGGTAAATATTTTAACATCTTATCATGGTAAAGATTTAACTTTTGATAATCGTCCAAACATGTTGAAATGGAGACAAATCATGCTTAATTCACATTCATAAACCTCAGCATCTGTTGAGTTTGAATGACTCTTTTACTGCTTCAGTGAATCTGGTCTCCACAGAGACACACACGAAACACATCAGATTAAACCTGCTGGAAACCACAAACCACGAAAGAGAGACACAAATAAACCTGAAGTGAGTGTGAAAGTCTGGAGGACTGAGAGTCAAGTGGCTCCATCTAGTGTTCAGATGGTGTAGGATCTGCAGCACGTGACAGATTCACAACACCAACACATTCAAAGTTCAGATGAGCTCCTGTTTTTAAAGACATCAGATTACACTTCAGCAAAACCTTATGGTGAATAACTGATCACTTTACTGAACCGTTATTGTTCTAATAAACAATTATCTTTACTTATACACAAATACATACTTTTTTAAGTATCTTGAGCAAAGTCACTTCACAACAGTAGTTGTGAGCAAATAAACTGAAAATGGATGATCACTAACATGTGTTTGATGTAATCACTAGATCATAACTGTGTATAATGACTCTAATCAAGATCATTATTAAAGGTGAACAACACCAGTTCCAGCTCTACAAACATCTCTAATGTTGAAATCCAATGACTCTGTAAGGCCATGGCCAGCAATAACACTCCCTTTTTCAATGCCCAGAAAGCTACTAAAACATATTTAAAACAGTTCATGTGACTACAGTCGTTCAACCTTAATGTTATGAAGCAACTAGAATACTTTTTGTGTGCCAAAAAAAAAAAAAAAAGTTAAAAAAATAACGACTTTTCAAAAATCTAGTGATGGGCGATTTCAAAACACTGCTTCATGAAGCTTTAAAGCTTTACGAATCTTTTGCTTCGAATGTGGATTCACACTGTTCTGGAGGGGTAGCATATTTTGGAATATTAAGATAAAACTTGGTACACTTAATAGCCATCATACCCTGAGAGTGTGTGAGGAGCTTCAGCACAGCGCCACCTAGTGTTGCTGAATAATGGGCGATTGATATATATATATATATATATATATATATATATATATATATTGGCCTATAACTTCTTCTATAACTTCAAGTTGAATGATATCCAATTTCCCCATGTTGGCCATTAAGAATTTTGTAGTAATATTCTGTATTTTATGAACCCAATAGCATATTATTACAATTTTGATTTGTCATGAGCGTAATGTTCTGAAAGAGCCTGAGAATATAGAGGAGCCGCAGAATGTTTTATCCAATCTTGGCAACACTACTGCCTTTTAGACTGAAACTTCATCATGTTCATGCTCTGATTCTCCCTGACACGTTTGCTTAGCTGCTAATTTGACTCTTTTGTTTATTAATCACTGCTTGGAGCATTATTTTATGTTTTTATTAGCTTTATTAAATTGTAGATGAGGTGTAATTACAAAGACTATATACATTTTGTGTAATTTTTTAAATTTTATTTATATTATTTTTAGTTGTTAGTAACTTTATAAAATACTTATATGAAGAAAAGTGTCTCAAAAATATAAAAAATATATATAAAATATTAAAAAAAGGTAGATATGAGATTTTATTTTTACTTGGAACATCAGTCTGTGGACAGTCTTTTATTCATCATTGATCACTGAATATATCGGACCCTCGTTGGTTGAGATGTTTTGTGGATGTGTTGCTGTCACGTAGGTCAGTTTGTCCTGCTGTCCTGTGTTGGGTCAGGTGACTTCATATTGGCTGTATCTGTCACCTGATTGGTTGAGTGGGTGTGACCGGGGTTTGAATCAGGCTGCTGATTGGTTACTGTGACGTAAACAGTAGAAACTTGTTTACAGTTGCTGAGATGTGATGCAGGCATCTGATTGGATGAGGATGTTACCGCGGCGACATCACTGTTTGGAATCTCTTCGTACATGTGGTCAGTCTGAAAAACAATAATTTACTAGTTTACATAGATAATACTCTATTGATCAATAAACAATCTTCAACAGGTAAAGATTTGATGCAGGCGTCTGATTGGGTGAAGATGCAGGAATTTGATTGAGGATGAGGATTGTTCCAGAACACAGAGTCAGAACCAGCAGAACCGAACCCAGACCACCAGCAACAGAAGCCAGGTCTGACCGCATCGCTAAACACATGATATTGTAATATTGTAAATATATAGTTGTTATCTTGTGTAACGGAAGTGAAACCACAGTGGTAAACCTGAATTCCTCAAAGGAAACAAGGTTGATGCCAAAACAAGTTAACCACCTGAAAGCTGACATGTTATCATACTTATGTTTATATAAGAGCTAAAATGTGTCTCAACAAATGTTCAAACCAATTTCCTTTCAAAAAAGTGAGGGGGGTCAGTTGCATCATGGGTAGTGTAGTTTGTGCTTACTAGTGGTTGGCTGAATGACTTCATCTGTAGTATTTCCTGTTCTTGTTTCAGTTTCTGCTTGATGAGTGACTGACAGAGAGAAACACCAGTGACGTGTGAATGAGCCGCTCATGTGTAATATAATAACAAATAATATTAATAAACCCTGACAGTAGGAAAAAACACACATAACATTGTTTGCCCTGTGCTGTTGCTGCATATGAACGAAGGTTGTGTTTTCTGTTCATAACACTGATTAGTGATAATCACATTACATTAGTGCTCATTTAGAATTAGATGCTTTATTATCTGAACCGACAGTGTCAAATGTTTGGTTGTTTTACATTTGAATCAAGCGCAGAGGAACATCTATCCATTTACACATGGGATAAAGATGTGTTTTGGTCGATCGGATCACAAGTAGACGAGGAAGGCACATTCCCGTTTCCACCCTGTGTTTTAATCCGTCTCTTTTGTACACTTTCAGCCACTGATTTCCAGTCTGGGCAGGTAAATGTATGTTTTTTGTTTTAAAAAAAATATTTTGATCTAATGGACAAAATTGACAGAAAAACATATGGAGAGCAGCATCTTTTGTCAAACACATTCGACCACATGAGCGTCTACAATATGAAAACAAAAATTATCCTTAATACCAGGTGGAAACAGGGTGTTAATCTCTGACAATGGAAGCCGCTGCCATTTTGATTCTTTTTACATGATGTCAAATGAGCGAAATTGGAGATTAAATTTACAGAATTCTGAGGAAACACAAACTGTGCAGCGGAACTAGCTGGAAACTCGTAATTACTGCATTATTTGTGTATAGAAGCTTTTATGTCTCTGGATTCAATATAATCAGTTACTATAAATTCTGTGATTGAAGTTCTGATTCTAAAGAAGTTCTGTATATAAACACAGTAACATCACATTAGCAATATTTTCACCTAAATGCATGTGAGTGTAGATGTCAGTGTGTGTGAGTTGAGGTACCTGTGCTGGTGTGTTCAGTGCTGGTGTTTGTAAACTGATGAATGGAGGATGTTGAGCTCTGGACAGGTTTTGACCTCTGTGGAGCTGAGAAACAAGGTCACACCATACAATTTACATAAATATATTAATACACAATCATTAACTTTAGCATGAAGCGCAAACATGAATGATGAAGCAGATTGTTGTTCAGTATTGAATATCAGGCACCTCTGAGCACAATAAGATTGACTTCTTTGTAGTGATCAGCTCCAGCTCTACAGCCGTACAGTCCAGCATCTTCCATCTTCAGTTTACTGATGGTCACTGTAAATGATCTGTTATGATCATCCTGCAGTGAGAATCTGTCCTTATACTTTCCTCCATCAGATTGTAGTATAATGACTCTCTCTCTGAAAACTCCTTTGAAGAAGTATTTGTAAGAGTCTTCATATCCTCCTGGATAAGGACACTTAATAATCACTGATTCTCCCTCCAGTCCTCTCACTGTAATGCCCACAGACTGTGAACTGATCACTGCACACACACACACACACACACACACACACACACACACACTGCTTTACTCATGTACACTGATAATAAGCCATAATAACAGATAATAAACACTTGTGTTAGAGATCTTGAGCTCTTACCCGTCAGCAGAAACACACAAACTGTCAGCGGAAACTTCATTTCTTCATCAGTTCAGTTCAGAAAATCAGTCTGAAACTCTCAGCAGTTCCTCAAACTACTTTCTGAAACTCAAATAACAATAATACTGCTCTCATCTATCAGTGGAGAATAAAATAATACATTTGTTTCTCATCTCACGTGTTGAGAGTCAAACTCTACTGTTCACTGACTGTGTGTCTGTGTTATATGTGTGTTTTGTTGTGAAACGCTTCTCAGTTTTGACCAGGAAATAAGCTGTGAATTCATCAACCACAAACTGTTTCCTGTCCTCTCTGTTTCTCTTCTGTGTTTTTATACTTTAAAATGACATATTTAACATTTAAAACACATTAATTACATGTTAAGCATCATCCACTTATGGAAAAAAAAGTCAAACATTTTAAAGAATCAATCCTTTCCAAACTCTGATTGAAAAAGACAAATGAAAAGCATTGAGGCGAATAAGAAAAGCTTGTTAGGGTTATTTTCTATGGTAATCTTCAGCATGAGAAAAACTGTCATTTACAGAATATATAAATAATCCAGAAAATTGCTTGAACATTAAGATCACTCTTTCTCCATCATATGAGCTCTGACAGAAAAGTTGCATTATGGGAAATGTAGTTTGTGTGTTCAGCTGAAGCCACACAGCTCTTCCTGTGGCTGAAGTGCGTGTCAAAGACATCTCATGTTTAACAGAAGCAAAAGGCTTCTAGTATTATGTTGATAAAGATATCCATTAGCATTAGCATCTCAATGGATGGATTTATATGTTGCTTTCAATGATTTATCAGAATATGCAGCTACTTTTGAATGGTCATGAATGGAGAAAGATGCTCTCTGGCAGCAGATTATTGTAGTTTCAACATCAACAGCAGGAGTGAACAGAAGAAACTAACCTGATAAACATCCATATGTAGCCAGTGAGGGGGCTTCTAGTAGAGGTTTTTAAGCAGGCACCTGAAACGAGGCCTGGAGACGGGATCTGATATTTACTGTAACACTTGTTAGACAGACATCTGGTGTCTGGTCAGCAGGTAGGCTAAGTAAATATCGATTGTTTTGTTTGATAATCACAAAGCCTTGTTTTACTATATTAGAGTATTATGTTTTTACTGCAGACACCGTTCTTATTTGATCTCAGAAATTAGTCTGGGGTTGATGACTGTGTTGCAGGTAATTGTAGAGGTTTTATATAGTGTTTGTAAGTGTCTTGATCTTATTATTTTAATGGGATTTAAGTAAAATATAAGTATTGTAGTTATTTTTGAGTATTGTTAATTGTGTTTTTGTTTTATTTCCTCAGTTAGCCAGCTCCTGCATGTGAGTTTTAGAGTTTATGGTTGTTGTTGTGAACTGGACTGGCTAACGGTGTGTTTTCTGTTTGTTTATCACTTCAGCCTCGTGTTATCAGCCAATCTTTATACTCTTTATACTATGTTGATGCTTTAAAACACAAGAACTGTTCATTTGCATGAGGCTTATGTTTGTGGTTAAATTAATTTTTGGTTTGGAGTATGGTTTTTTGAGCGTGAGGTAATTTCTGTGTAATATGATTTTGGGGGTATTTATGTAATTTACTTTTCTCTTTTTTATTTCGAATTGTTCTGTGTGACGAAGCTCAGATTTTATTGCGGTTTATAGAGGGTTGGCTTGTTATTAATATCTTTTGAGTGGAAATGAACTTTTGATATATGATATATTTTCTTTGATTAAGTTCATTTTTGTCATATTTTGTTTATTTATTTGTATTAATAAATAATTTCTTTTTGAGAAATGAGTTCGTTTTTTTCTGAGTACATTATAGTTTGCTTTTTTGGTCACTCTTGCTTGATGGAAGAGTTATATGGTTTCACATGTACACATTAATAACTACAGACATACAACATAATGAAATAAGATTCCACTTGCAATCCAGAATAACTAGATTTAATTTGTCCATTAAACTGCAGAATGAAAGTATATAATGAGAATACATTTGTATGATCCATATTTGTGTACGTCAGCTGTAAACACAACAGAATCAATATAAAACTGTCACATTAATCATAACTACAAAAAAAACACAAAAGACCAAATAATCAAGTATATATTATATTATATTATATTATATTATATTATATTATATTATATTATATTAGTTGAAATGAACTGTCTCATATGACAATAGTCTATGAAACAAAGCTGTAAAATACAGTTGTAATTGTGTCTCTGTCCTCTGGATCACAGTGACGTTCAGTGTCTTTGATTTACAGTCACAGGAAACAAGAGTTAGTTAGTAGAGAAAATTACTCAATCAAAGAGAATCATCAGTTTCTGCTGACTGTTCATAAAACACACTTTGATATACAGCAGACCTGTGAAATAGGTTAGTCTTTCTTAGACACTTTTTTAAAACAATTTATAATTATTTAAAGTCATCATATCATTTATTTCAGTGCTCATGCATGTCATCCTAAACCCAGCATTAAGTGTAAAATATTTCCTTTATTCTTCATTTTCTTTCGCACAGCCACTATAATCAGTGGAACTGCCATCAGGAGTAAAACCAAAGCTTGTAAATAACAGTTGGCATAAAATCAGTCGTGTAGGTAACCTCAAATATGTAAAAATCCATCTAGTGATTTTAACACACTTGGTAAAAAGATGTATGGGGTCAGACAGTAGACCGGAGAGCACATGGCTTGTCTTGTTACTCTTCCCTGTGCCATGTGCTCTCCTGTCTGACCCCACCCCTCTATTTACCTGATTATTGGTTCAGTTTTCCCACGTGTCCTCCCTCATCACCTGCCTTGTTTGTCACATCAAACATGAATTCACACACATGTAGCAAATTAGCTCAAAATAAATATGAATAATTAATCATAACTAGTTATAATTAATTATTAATATTTTAATCAGTTAATAAAATTTACTTAATGTAATAAAATTAATATTACAATCAATTAACCTGTTGTCCAATGAACGCACAGTGTTAATTGTTTATTAATTCTAAGAAATGTTCATTTCCAGGTTATGGGAAATAACAATCTTATTCTACTAAAAGCCTGTAGTCAGGATCGACATGAATAGGGACTCAGTATATGAGCGCAAAACAGACAACTTTATGTGTGACATGAACGAGACTTTATTAACTAGACTAAACACTTAAACTACTCTAACATTCACACACATACATGCATACAGTTTACCAAGAAGAGAGAGCTAAAGCAGAGTACAGGAAGCAAGAAGTTACAGCATTGTTGGACATTCAGCAGATCAACAGCTTGAGCAAACCATCAGTTTAGTTTTAACAGGCCCTTCTTTAAAAGGGGTAAGGATACTCAATGTATCCGATAATGAGACTAAGTTTGATACTTGCATGTCTCTCCGAGTTGAATTAAAACTGTCCTGATGCAATTTGTGGAGGCTTCCATTGAATCTTTGCTGATATTGTCTTGAGGAAAGAGAACCAGCTGGATTCAGAGGATCTTTGGTGAATGGAAGGTCTAGGCCGAGGCCTGGCACAAGCTTGGGGTTCCTTAGAAGCTTCTAGCTTCTTAAAGCGTCATCTTGACGTCAGCATTTGTCAGTAAAAGAGAAGAAGAGGAAAGCAGAAGAGAAAGAGAGGGGGTTTGATCTTGTGATCAGTGAATATAAGGGGTGAAGATGTCACACCCTCTTGAGGTGTCTGAGCCAATAAGGAGTTTCCCTTTCAGAGGGAAGTTTTACGAGTCTTTGTTCTGTAGCAAGATATTAGCATAAGACACTGGATTGGATGAATGAGAGAATAACCTTCTAGATTCTTATAATACTAACATGTCACAGAGTTAGTAACATGTAACATAAATTACCAAATAGGAAATGAAAGTTGGAGTCCGTAGATACCAAACATGCTGCCATTGTGATCTCAGTTAACTATACATTTGCAACTATGGAACATTAATACCAAAATGGTTCAAAAGAGAGAATAATACATAGAATAAAGCCTATAAAAGGAAAGTCATGAGATGGGAAAATTGGATACGTGTTTATACATTTCCCAAGTGGTTATATAGAGAATACATAGGATTAAGAGAGTTTATTTGTCCTTCTCAGGAAGAATGAGTCACTAGTCTCTACAGCATTCTTTCTGATCGTAAAAGTACCATATATCTGTAACAGGACACCTAGGTTGGCCTGTGTGCTAGCTACACTTGGGATGCTGGTTGCAGTTTTAGGGGGATGGGTTCAGAGAACTTTGATAGTGAGAGTGAGTTTATGGGTAATTCATTAAATACAATGAATAATTGTGTGGCTGATTGGTCCAGACGCTACACACAAGCACATGACCAGTGATGACCAGTAAGAATATGGGAGTGTCAGGGCTCTGTCACAAAACCAAGAAACACTAGACCGAGGTGACAGAACCCTGACACTGCCTGAACAAAAATAATTAAAACAACTTGAGCATATAAAACATTTCAGTCCTTTCCACACTGACCTCTGATGGACAACACATGAAATTGAATCAAAACAACGTATTACACTTCCGTACATCTTTATTAAATCAGTGAGGTTACAGCAACAAAATATGATGGCAAAGTGATGCAGAGTCTAACTTTAACCTGCTGAAGACTTTATAATGACTGAAATAACAAATGAAGTGCATGTATTTTTGTAGTTGCAACATTTAAATTGAAGAAATGTCATGATATTACAGATGTGTGCTGTCTTTAATGTCACAGTTCAGGAAAGCCATTAGTGGAGGTTTGAGACTGCAGCCAATCAGTAGCATCATGATGTCATTGTCCTGATATTACAACACAATTACTGAGTTTAGGAAAGAGAGAGAAAAAAACAAAACAAAGAAAAACAAAAAACATTTACATTCATATATTTCTTAAACTGTACTATTTTGCAAATTATATAGTACTACATTTATATGCAACA
This sequence comes from Culter alburnus, assembly GCA_028476615.1. Classification (NCBI taxonomy): domain Eukaryota; kingdom Metazoa; phylum Chordata; class Actinopteri; order Cypriniformes; family Xenocyprididae; genus Culter; species Culter alburnus. Next base: position 23,480 of record JAOTNS010003010.1, read on the forward strand.
AAATAATGCTGGGTTCAAATTACACAATATCAGCCTGATTTTAGCATGATCCATTTGATGTAGAGTGTTGTGGGTGTTTCGTAAGTGTCGGGACACAATAATCAATCATTTTATGTTGTAAAGTGTGTCACGGTGGACGACAACCAATGCCGCGTCTGCGTCACTTCACAACGTCCCGACAGAAAGACTAGCATGTTTAATTTTTCAGTCCTCCACAACAGGTTCTCTCACATCTTTCAAACATGGTGAAATGAAAGAGAGACAAAGGTATTGGTACTGCTAGGTGGAATTATGCAGTGGAGGAAATGTTAGAGAAACAATACTCCTGCCTTTATGATGTTTCCTCAAGAGACTTCCAACAAAAACAAAAAAATAAAGATGATAAATGCTGATAAATGCTGGCGAATGATAGCAAAGACACTTCAGCAACTGGAATTAGCATTAAGCTAATACAGACTGCTTCAGTAGCCATGGTTTGTTTACACTCATTTCTGGAAGTCAGTCGCTAGTTTCGCCTTCTTGATGACATCACACACATATAAAGACAAGCAGTGGTTGGTTGGGAAGCAACGTAGAGTCTGACATATTTCTTTTCCACTACATGACAAGAATTTTTAGTCAAGAGTGGGTCACAACAGACAAAAATATGGTGTAGTCTGACTCATCAGGTGTTAGTGTTCAGTCAGTTGTTCAATCAGTGTTGTGATAGATCGACTCTTGAGCAGAATCAGCTGTAAGACTCTGATAAATATCACTCTGTCTACTGGCGTTGAGTTCTGTGTAGATCTGATCCAGATTCTGATTGTTTGTCACTGTGTCGGCTGGTTCTGTGTTCACAGGTCTGTGAAACTCATTTTCTGCAGAAATATCACTTTGAGCTGTGCGTGAGTTCGGCATGACAGTCGGGTTCCCTTCATCATATTCATTCTGTAAATTGGAAGAAGGAAATGATTGCTTCATCATTATTGAGCAAGAAAGTGAACCTTGACATTTACTTGAGAAGAACTACAGTTTATAATAATGGAAATGTTCAATGTAGATGATCCTGACTCACCTCTTCTCCATTTCCTAATGTCAGATGAAGCCCTTCAGTGGAGGAGGAGACCGGACCTGTGACAGATGGATGTTATTTAAGTTTCAAAACTTACACTATTTAAATTCAGTCCTTCATGTTAGTTTGAATCCAGACATTGTGTTCAACGTCTCAATTGTTTTGTTTAGACAGAAATAATCTGACTAAAAAATAATCTGAACAATAAGAAAGCTCCAATTTACAAACCCAATAGTTTTAATCTGAATGATTAGATTTCATGTAGTTTTCCAACATTAGGAACTAAAAATTGCTACACTGTCCAAATTCACTGGTGAAACATCAGTAATGTAGATTGTATTTACTCACACGTTCATATATTGTTTTTGTTGGCTGTTTATTCAAGAAAAGTGTGCAATCTTAGTTTTACTTGATCTTACAGCAGCATTTGACGCTATAGTTCATGAAATCCTGCTAGAGCGTTTAAGACTGTGGGCAGGGACTCAAGGGATGTTCTTAATTGGTTTGCTTTATATCTTAAAGGGAAAATGCTGTCTGTTGATTTGGAAAATGTTCTTCCTCTTCTAGTCCCATTAAATGCGGGGTTCCACAATTAGATCTATACCCGGTACAGTTTTATTCCCAATGTATATGCTTCTTTTGGCCAGTATTTGTCAGAAACACAACATATCCACATACATGCACATGACACTCAGCTTTATCGCCAAGTTCAACCTCTTCAAAATTAAGGTACATAGCCAAGTATGGAGTTTTGGGGCCAGATTTACTAAACAGAGCAAATTAGCATAAGAGCGCAATCCCATAAAAGTGCAGATGGGAGTGGAAAGTTCTGCAGGTGATTTTTTTCTGTGGGTGAATGTGCACATTAATGAACACAGACGCAGCTGGATCATTTCCATAATGACCAATGCAATCTACCAAGAGAGTGCAAATTAGCATTTGGGTTAAGACATGCTTTTTTGACAAGCGCAAACCTTAGTAAATTGCGTTGTGTTGATTCATATATATGCAATATCATTCATGATTCATAATGTGTCCAGACCTTTTCAGCACTGATTTTTCACTGTGTGTCTTTAGTAAATCTGTTGTAACTCCTCATCTCTGGAATAGATTACCTATCTATATTAGATCCTGCACCAATATCAATGTTTTTAAATTTCAATTAAAAACTCATTTTTTTTCACTTGCATTTGACTGTGTTTAATCTAATTTATGTATATACTTGTTTTTTATTTATGCTCTTAAGGTGGATATGTGTGTTGTTTTTAAATGTTCTGTAGAAATAAATGTGATTGAAAAATATTACCATGAGTCTGCTTTTTCTTTCGTATGGCCACAATAAGCAATACAGCACCTATCAGGAGAAAAACCAAAACTCCTGCGATGATGATACCAAATGAACCTGAGAATAAAAAATAAATAAATAAATATATACACTTTTCAACTGGTTCACAGGATTAAATGAAAGATCTTTACATGAGAGAGAAAGCAGCGAGTGAGGTGTGTGGAGACGTTTACCTGTGTCCGATGAAGAAGTTTGGGGTAAAGGGGTTTGAGGAGTCAGTGGAGCTGATGTGCTTGTAGATAAAAATGGGCTGATAGTCGAAACCTCAGTCGTCTTCTTATCTAAAGGGGTGACAATAAAGATGGACTAGAATTCAATTATTATACTAAAGCATCAGCAAGCTAAAATGGATACAGTTTTTACACACACCATGACCACTTGTCAGCACTGACTTTGTCAGTTATGGCACATTAGATCTAGCTTTCATCCCGCTTTAAATCAGACACACATAAAGATAAAGTTGTGCAGTAAGACTACACTTATTTGAAGAATTATCAATAGACATGAAGAGAGATGTGTGTGTCTTGTGTCTGCAGTGTCTCTGACAATACTGTCAGTTTAATTACTTCAAAAACAGTGATTGCCTCATTGCTAATGAATATAATTAAGCAATTAAATGATGAAGCTAATTTATTGATATAAAAATTGCAGGAGAGCATTGATAAGTTTCTGTTCATCTGAATGTTTCTGTGTGTGCAGCGCAACCTCCGATATCTGCTGCTGATTCATTTGCATTTCTATAATAGATCAATTGGGAGGACACATTATTCACTTACCCTCTTTTACCAGCAACAAAATCTTTGAATAGACATCAGGAGCAAAAGCCCTCTTCACAGCACACCAGTATTGGCCTTCATCTGCTGTTCTCAGATCAGTGATGGTGATGGTGAAAACTCTGTTCTTCTTGTCGTCAGCCAGAGAGAATCTCTTGTCTTTAGTTTTAGATCCTGATTTAACCATGATGTCTTTAAATCCAATAATGCACTCGCCTTTACAAAAATACTTTGAATTTGATTGATATCCAGGTTTATATGAGCATCTGATCTCAACTCTCTCTCCTCTGTGTCCTGTAACTGTATCTGGAGCTCCTACAACAACAGCTGAAACACAAAATATCATTAGCCGGGATTAGCATATTTACAATATTAAGACTGCTGGTTGAGGAATACAAGACCAGCTGAAAATGAGAGAATTCATAAAACAGTCACACAAACAAATCTTGAACTCACCGATATGAATGCAGGGCCAGAGAAGAAGAATACGGTCCCCACATGGTGAAGATTTAAGGCAGTTTCTGACTAAATAAAATCCTTAAACACTGACAAACATCTCTTTCTAACATGCTGACACACAGTATGGTGCAATGCTTAACTTCTCCTTCCTCTTAATCTCCACATCCATTCCCATGTCCTAAAATATCTCAAAAAAATTGTCAGCATGTTAAAACAATATAACCAGAGCTTTAGCTCAGAACATATTTCAGTGTTATTTGTTGTGTGTTCTCAGAAAGTATTTAGACACTTTACTCACACTTAAAATGTTAATGTCATTGCATAGATATAATATCAAACTCTGCAGGATCTTTTCTCTTCACTAATTTCACTCAAAATCGTTTAATCAGTTGCATGTTTCTTGAAAAAAAAATGCCACTTGATTTGATATTTTGTTATGCAATGACAGTTTTAAATTACTGTAATTTATAATTGTATGATTTTAATTGTTTGATCAAGCAACAATTGAGGCACTGAACGAACAACCTGAAATTAATTCAGTTACTCAGAAGTATGAAATATTTCATAATATCAAAGAAACTTTTTCATACTCTTATTGAACGATACAATTAACCTTATTAAAGTACTTAAACTGACTTTAAAACTCAAGTATAATCAAACTGTGTAATCACTGTATAATGAATACAGTGAAGTTGTTAAAAAAATAAAAAAATAAATAAATAAAAAAAAACTATAGTACATATAATTTATATACTTTGTATATACTTTATACCCCATAATTTCATCCAAAAAGCATTTTAAGCACTAAGTTCATTCTCACGTAAACACAGTGATGCTTACAGTAAATTTAATATTTACTTTTCAGGTGTGTTGTACACTTAAGTCTATTCACAAATCTCGAAATTGAGATGTTTGTCTTATAGTTTCTGCACTTAAACTGGGAAACAAGAATATATTTTAACATCCAAAAATGGCTAATCTCACATTGAAATGCCCCTAACTGATGGGGGACACTGCCATACTGACTCATAATTTAAAATACATGTAGTTGATTGTACTGTATAAAACCATTCATGCAGACAACAGAAATTATTTAAAATATAAATTAAAAGTGCATTTGTCAGATTGAGCTAATCTACAGTCCTTTACAAACTCTGGAATAGATTAGTGAGTTTGGATCAGTGATGTTTGATTGGTGTGGAGTTTGAACAGATGAATAAAGTGTTTCATTCAGGTTCATTTCAAACGTCTCGCTGTTCTTCACAGTGCAGTTGTGTTTTCTGATAAACAGCACAGAGGAGTAGTTGAGACTGTCTGATTGTGCAGTGATGTTCAGTGTGGAGTGATTCAGAGAGTCGCGCTGATGTGTAGATGCTGTCACACTGGAGGAGCATCGCTTCTGCTTATACTTCAGCTGGATAAATATGAAGATGACGACTGTAAAAATCAGTGCGAGAACACCAAGACCAACTCCGACAAAAAACAAAGGACCTGAGGACAGAAACGAGCACATAAAAAAATATATATATATATATATATATATATATATATATATATAAAATGTATTTATTTATATAATTTACCAGTCCATGCTTATCCATCCACATACGGTGTCTGCATGTGTCTGCAGATGCAGTAGAATATATAGATTGGATGGATGGATGGATGGCAATTACCTGTTGTGTCTCTAGTTGTGTCTCTAGTTGTGTTGTCTCTAGTAGTTGTTCTTGCATGTGGACTGGATGCACTTGCTGGAACCGGTGTTGATACAGAGACTGTGAATACAAATTTTAGTGAAAAAAGACAAAGAAAAAAACAAATGTAGTGTTGATGTGCTGAAATAAACATGAATCAATAAATATGTGGATCATATTTCCTGTTGAATGTTTTTGAAACACATTTATTAGGTAAAACTCTTAACAAGTTCGAACCAAGTAAGATTATTAAACAATTACAGTCATAGCATGAAATGTAAATGACTTTTGCAGTACCAATAACTTAAATTCCCTAAGTCCTCATTTGGCAGTTTGGCTTAAAGATATATATGGGAACACTTTAGTTTAGTGTCCACTTCTCACTACTTGCATTAAACTACTTGCTTATTTGCATGCATATTATAGGATATTGGCTGTTTATTAATACTTATTAAGCACATATTAATGCCTTATTCTGCATGACCATATTCTACATCCCTTAATCCTACCCAATACCTAAACTTAACAACTACTTTATTAACTATTAATAAGCAGTAATTAGGAGTTTATTGAGGCATAGTTAATAGTGAGAATCAGACCCTAATCTAAAGTGTGTGACCATATATAAAAGAGTAAAGATTTGTGGAGATGATTTTAAAAATAATGGTAGAATACATACAATCAATTGTAATGTGACATAATTGCTTATTACTTTAGACCAATATGTGGCAGTGAGACAAGTTTATTTGGTGTAGTCAGTGTTGGGTGACAATTACACACATAAAGTTTGGTGTATATATGTCGAATCTTTCCAGAGATATAGCCTCAGATGCAGTTAGGCATTATGCCATTAAATTTGTTAATGCAGTATATGAAAAGTTTCATCTATCAACACGAAACCCACAAACTTTTGCCAGTATATGGTCAGAAGATGATCAACAGTTTAGTTTTAGATGACCAACAGTTTTACAATTTAGAGTTTACTTACAGTAGATATTCTGCACCAAATATAAAGAGTATAGTCAAAATGGGCCATATTCGAAATGGCAGGAAATATTTAATGACAGAAAATAACGTCATAGGATTGAATAGACTCAAGCCAAAGAATCAAATGAAAAAAAAATAATTTTGTTTTGAGCCTTCATGGTTCAAAACGTATTAACTTAAACATGAGTGCAGGTTTGGACAGTTGCTGGCGCTAGAGGGAATAAATGCTGTGGTTAATGTTCAGACTGTCCTCTATCTGTGAGCCAAGCTTCACAAATTCAGAAATAGGCTACTTTAGTAACATTTAGTTTCATCTTTCAAAGTGAGATTTCAACAACTTCAACAAATGAATTTCTATTGAATAACTAACACAAGTGTAATGTTTCTGGTATCACATTCTCCAGAACACCATGACACAAACAGTAAATACAGCAAGTTATTAGAAAAGTACAGCAGACATGAACCCAACAGCTCATAAAACTCTTAAAGGGATCTATAATGCTCCTTTTACAAGATGTAATAATCTGTGTCCCCAGAATATGTCTGTAAAGTTTCAGCTCAAAAAAACCACAGATCAAAAGCTAAATCAGTCTAAACTTCTGTATGTTTTTTTTATTTTTTTTTATATATATATATAAAAGTATTGGGTTGATTTTTACCATTATAGGCTGGTTTTACACACACTGTGGACAAACATCTGTGTTCAAACACCTTATAAAAGTGAATTGTGCATAATAGGTCCCCTGAAATATGATCAATGAATAACTTACCCTCAAATACATGAAGAGTTGCATATAAGTGTCAAAAATAAATCTGTCCACTGCACAGATGTAAGTGCCAGAGTCTGAAAGCTGCAGGTGTGTGATGGTCACAGTGAAGTCTGATCCTTCATCATATAGAGTGAATCTGCCTGTGCGAGTCAGGTTTTGTTTTTTATTAGATCGAATGAGAATAAACTCATCCTCACAAGAGTTTCTGCAGAAATATTTGATGTTTCCACTGGCCAGAAAATGAGAACACCGAAATGTGGCGTTCCCTCCCACTGGAGCAGCTACAGGATTCAAAGACACCATGGAAATGAACACATGATGTGACATCACATGATCAACTGAATCAATATCGTGCGTGAGTCATGAATATAATCGTGTTACCTTGTAAAAGATTAGTGAATATTGACTCACCTGTGAATATGCAGGACAGGACACCTAGAAAGCTCCACATGCTGAGAAGGCTCTGACTTAACACTTTTATAAAAGATAAAAACTGTGTGAAGTAGTAGCTACAGGAATGATAAAGTATTTACTTCTCTCTTTTTGTCTCTCCATCCTCTTAAAAACATCTGCAGTGACGCAATCGAGATCTTTACTCACACTAAACACACACTTCTACAGCAGTCTGTGCTGATCTCAGCACTGCTAAATAATGTCCACATTAACAGTTTTCAACTATTAGACATTCAAGTTTATTTATCCAAGACAATACAATCATCATGTAACTGATGAAAAATTGGTAACACTTTACAATAAAGTTCCATTAGTTCACATTAGTTAATGCATTAAAGGTGCCCTAGAACCCTTTTTCACAAGATATAATATAAGTCTAAGGTGTCCCTTGAATGTGTCTGTGAAGTTTCAGCTCAAAATACCCCATAGATTTTTTAATAATACATTTTTTAACTGCCTATTTTGGGGCATCATTAGAAATGCACCGATTCTGTGCGCGTCCCCTTTAAATGCTCACGCTCCCCGCCCCCAAGCTCGCAACTCTATAATACATTGCATAAACTAAGTTCACACAGCTAATATAACCCTCAAAATGGATCTTTACAAAGTGTTCATCATGCAGCATCTCAGATTATATAAGTTTGGTATTTATTTGGATGTTTACATTTGATTCTGAATGAGTTTGAGGCTATGCTCCGTGGCTAACGGCTAATGCTACACTGTTGGAGAGATTTATAAAGAATGAAGTTGTGTTTATGAATTATACAGACTGCAAGTGTTTAAAAATGAAAATAACGACAGTCTTGTCTCCGTGAATACAGTAAGAAACGATGGTAACATTAACCACATTTAACAGTACATTAGCAACATGCTAACGAAACATTTAGAAAGACAATTCACAAATATCACTACAAATAATGTAATCATGATCATGTCAGTTATTATTGCTCCATCTGCCATTTTTCGCTATTGTTTCTTGCTTGCTTACCTAGTCTGATGATTCAGCTGTGCACAGATCCAGACGTTAATACTGGCTGCCCTTGTCTAATGCTTGAACATGGGCTGGCATATGCAAATATTGGGGTCGTACATATTAATGACCCCGACTGTTGCGTAACAGTCGTTATGTTGAGATTCGCCTGTTCTTCAGAGGTCTTTTAAACAAATGAGATTTATAAGAAGGAAAAACAATGGAGTTTGAGACTCACTGTATGTCTTTCCATGTACTGAACTCTAATTATTTAACTATGCCAAGGTAAATTCAATTTTCAATTCTAGGGCACCTTTAACTAACAATGAGCAATAGCTATATTAGTTAACAAAAAACCAACTGATAATTCATGTTAGTTCATGTCCATTAAATAATATAAACAGATGCAAAATTAGTAACGTATTAGTAAATGTTGAAATTAACATTAAAGATTAAGATTACCAAACAATGTATAAGTATTTTTCATTGTTAGTTCATGTTAACAAAACATTAACAAACAGAATCTTGTAAAGTGTTTCTGAATAATTGTTCCTGGAAAAATGTGAAGAGAAATAAGGATTTTCATTGGCTGTTGATGAGGCGTGAGTTCAGTCAGTTAATAGTTAGATCAATGCTCTGATAAACTGACTCTTGAACAAAACCAGGGTTCATTTCTGTGTAGATCTGATCTGGACTGTCTGCTAGAGCTAAATCTTTGTAGTTGGCGCCTTTGTTATGTGTCTGTTCTGTGTTTGTAGGTCTGTGAAAATCAACAAGTGAAGCTTCATCATTTTGAGCTGTGGGTGGGTTTGGAAGGACGGTTGGGCTCATGCTCACATACTCGTCCTGTAGAGAGGAACTTTATCAGCATCAGCATACTATATACTTGTGAATGTGACAGGATCAGTTAAAGACTTACAACAACTTGAGTTGATGTCTTCCTGGTGTGATAAGACACAGAAACTGGAGAGGAAAAAGACATGTATTAATTGCATGATAGAGATTAAGCATAAGTGAAGATTGTGTAGAAAAGAGGAAGTTTCTTCTAGTCGTCTCACCTGACAGCTTGCAGGTGGCGGCCCATTTTAAAACCTTAAACACAGCGAACAGACACACAACTAGAAGTGTGCAGACACACACCAGACTCAACACGCTCACAAACCTGAGGGAAGTTTCTGTAGAAAGAGGAAACGGTCTGACACACCTGATCAAAACATGATTTATTTGTGTGAAACACAGAAACAGAGAGAGGAAGAGAGAGTGAGAGACAGATATTTGCAGGACTAGTTGTGACACCTGAGCTGTGAATAAACACTTCAACAGAACATTTGAACAAAGAAAATCAGCTCTGTTTTATAAGAAGTTAATAAGGACATTAAGATAAGATAGACAGAAAGATAGAAAAGAGACTAAATAAATGAATGAATCAGTCAATGAACAAATGATAGCCTGTAAAGGAAACACGGATCACCCTGATTTCTTGTCTTGGTCCAGTTCTGTGCTGTGATATTTGCAGGACTGTTTGTGCTGCTGACGATCGCTAAAACACAACATTTGAACAGAGATCATTAATATTGTATAAGTTATATTTGAGTGATTAAAACAGAATTATCATCCTACTTTACTCTTGTACCTGTTGGTAATGATATCGTGGGTCTCTGTGCTTCACCTGTGCAGAGAAGGAACGTGAAACTATCGAGACTAATTTCTTTAGCCTCGTTCTCTACTCCATTCAGTCATATTGTATGTATGAAAAAACTCATAGCCTATTAAACATGTTGAAGGATTCTCACCTCTCCTGACAGTCAGTTGTATGTCATCACCAGACAGATCAGGCAACAGTTTTACATCCACACCGAAGGAGTACAAACCAGAATCCTCCAGGACCAATCTCAAGATGACGGCGGTAAGGATGCGTGCGGATGTGTTGTCGAATAGAGCGAATCGGCCTTGTTTCGCCCATCTGAGGGGATGAGAAGTCTGAACCAGTTTCTCAAAGGAGAAACCATCAGTTTTGCCGAAGTACTTGGTGTTTGTCTCGTAGCCCTCTGGGTATCTATTGTGAAACATTACGTGTTTTCCCTCATATCCAATCATAGCACAGTTAATATCCAGTAGACAGGCTGTAAATAAAATGAAATAAAATATTTCTAGATATTCAGTCATGATTTCGATAATACACAGACATAAAGCACATAAGCAGTAATCAGTGTTACTTCCATATGCATATTTTCTAGGCATTTCATCAAATGAAATGACACTTTAATATAACCACTAGCGTTATATTCAAAAGATCTCAATTCGATTCATTTCAATGAATCTATTGAACACTTTACAATAAGGTCTCATTTGTTAACATTAGTTTATGTATTAACTAACACAAACTAACAATGAACAATACATTTGTTACAGTATTTATAATTGTTGTTAATGTTAGTTAATAAAAATGTTCATGTTAATTCACAGTATAAACTAATGTTAACAAATAAAACTTTTTAATAACGTACGAGTAAATGTTAAAATTAACATTAATTAAGATTAATAAATGCTGTAAAAGTGCAGTTCATTATTAGTTCAAGTTAACTAAAGTAGTTAACTTTAATGAAAACATATTTTGTGTATGTATATATATATATATATATATATATATAATAAATAAAATGGTTATGGTTTTTTGTTTTTTTTACACCAAATTTTAGATACCAGTGAAATTTCACAAATCTCAATTCCAATTTCAATACCACTGCTAAAACTATAACTAATATACATTTCAAAGATTATTAAAGACAAGTAAACAGTCATTAATAAAACTGAACAAACAATCAAACTACAAGCAATAGCACAAATAAATAAATACAATAGAACAAAGATACAAATTATATAATCAGTGCTTTTCAGGTTTTTCAAGTATACGCCTAACAGTAGTTCTCAGAAAAAATTAAATAATCAATATAAAACAACACCGAATATAATCTTTACGGTATAAATTAAATAAAGGTTAATCCTTATTAAACTTACAAAAAAAGTTATTCAGTGAAGACATGAAGTTAATTCTTTGTCTTTTGACAGCTACAGAGATTTTAGGCTGCTGTCACTTTAAGGCTAATGCACTGATCCAATATACTGATACATGTGCGCTGTCTTTCTCTACTGATTACATTCACTTAAGCCATAACTGACTATGTTTACTAGGATACTTGCCAATGCAGGCATTTTGAGATAAATTTCTGTGAATCTGTCCATCTTAGCGGAAGGAAATATGAAAGATAATTAATTTTGTTATTTGCACGCTGTCTGAGATGCGCCAATTTCTGTGTGCACACAAAACTTCTCACACAGCAAATTCTCGTTTTACATGCTTGAATGCTTAAATTGGCAAGACTTGAAAACATGTGCAAATTCTAAACTTTCGTGACCATGCAGCAAGAGCCTGATCAAGACACAGACAGTTCCTTCAATATCTTGCTGAAAGGCGCACCTGCATCCATGTTAAGCACTGAATGAATGACAGGGTTCCTGCTGTAACATCACACTAGGTAAATGACATCTAGTGGAGAAGATTAGTAATAAGATTAACTCAATCAAATATTATGTTCAGTGTTTGCATAAAAAAAAAAAAAAAAAAAAAAAGATTGATTCGTAGCTTTTGAGAATCGACATCGAATCAACCGCTTAAAAAAAAAAAATGATTATTCAAAATCTATTTTTTTCCCAGCCCTAATAACCACTGATCATTTCAGTGACATACATTCAGTAACAGTAATGCACATTCAAGTGCAAGAATCCTGATAAATCACGACTAACTATATATATATATATATATATATATATATATATGAAAAGTACACTGTAAGTACACGTAATTGCACGTATTGTAACATAAAGTTCAACCTATTAAAGTTTAGGTTAACAACGTAGCTTCATAATCATGCAGTAAAGTGACTTAGCTATTTTAATGTTAATATTTAGAATAAATTGATCTGTTCAAATTGTGTTTGATGCTGTCACCCTAAAAGAAAACATACAATATATTAAAGGAATAAAAGTAATTAAGTTTATTAGTAGATTATGTAATTTGTAGCTTTACTTTACTCACCAAACTCATCATGCTAGAGTTTCAAAGTAGTTTCCCCAACACTGATGCAAGTCTGAAATCAAGATGCTGTTGTTTTATTGTAAAGCAATCGCTACAACTCACCTGTACAGATGAAGACACAAGAGATTCTGCTTTCCACATGTTGAATGTTCATGTGTGCAGTTAAGAATAAACACAGTCTGTCTGGTATAAAACAGTGTCTGGCAGCCTTTCTTCACTTCCTTGTTCTATTTGGGACCAATCCTTAACCCCAAAACACAACTGTAGTTCAAGCGCATCTTGCTGAGCTTTCTCAATAAGATCAACTTCTCTGTAAATGGGAACTTTTCGTATATACTGTAAAGATGACTCAAAATGCAGCCTTTTGTGGTGTTTTCCAGATTACACTTGTTACACAGGAACATACTATTGCACTTAATTATAAGTTTTGTTCTGACTACTGAAAGTATGAAATGTGCTGCACATTGATTCATTCAGTCGAGTGTGACCAGCAGGGGGGCCTGAATAAAGATCATAAAGCTACAAGCCACTTGTTTTCCAATATTTCATTTTCTTTAAAGGTGCGCTAGAATTAAAAATTGAATTTATATTGGCATAGTTAAATAACAAGAGTTCAGTACATGGAAATGACATAATGGAGTCTCAACTCCATTGTTTCCTCCTTCTTATGTAACTCATTTGGTTTAAAAGACCTCTGAAGATCAGGCGAATCTCACATAACACCGACTGTTAGTACAGTCGGATGTACGCCCCCAATATTTGCATAGCCATCCCATGATCAAAGCATTACACAAGGGCAGGACGTCTGGATCTGTGCACAGCTGAATCATCAGACTAGGTAAGCAGCAAGAACAATAGCGAAAAATGGCAGATGGAGCAATAAAACTGACATGATCCATGATAACCTGATATTTTTAGTGATATTGTAAATTGTCTTTCTAATGTTTCGTTAGCATGTTGCTAAGTACTGTTAAATGTGGTTAAAGTTACCATCGTTTCTTACTGTATTCACGGAGACAAGAGAGCCGTCGCTATTTTCATTTTTAAACACTTGCAGTCTGTATAATTCATAAACACAACTTCATTCTTTATAAATCTCTCCAACAGTGTGTAATGTTAGCTTTAGCCACGGAGCCTATCAAACTCATTCAGAACTCAAAGGTAAACATCCAAATAATACTATACTCACATGATCCGAAGCATGCATACAGCATGCATGGTGAACATTTTGTAAAGGTCCATTTTGAGGGTTATATTAGCTGTGTGAACTTTGTTTATGCTGTTAAAGGCAAGCGCCAGCTCCGTGGGCGGGGAGCGTGATCATTTGCCGCGGCCTGAATCGGTGCATAGTTAATGATGCCCCAAAATAGGCAGTTAAAAAAATTAATAAAAAAAAATCTATGGGGTATTTTGAGCTGAAACTTCACAGACACATTCAGGGGACACCTAGGACTTATATTACATCTTTTAAAAAGATGTTATACGGCACCTTTAACGCAAGATTAATTCATGTGAAGCAAAACAGCAAAAGCTAATAAAACTTGTTTTCAGAGAAAAATTTTTATATATTTTTACTGAGCAAGATCAGGTATAAATGCAATACAGACAGCAAAGTGAAGACAATAAACAAAATAGTGAAACTCTTAAAATAGCTTATTAGGCAGTTACCGTATCACAGAACTATAGCCGAGACAAATGAGAATGATTTCTGTATTTTATTTAATAAGTAAAATGCATCTCAAGATGGCTGTTGATGAGGTTTCAGTGTTGAGTCAGGCGTTTGATCAATGGTGTGATAGATCGACTCTTGAACTGAATCCGCTGTGAGACTCTGATACACGTGACTCTGTCTACTGGTGTCCAGTTCTGTGTTGATCTGATCTTGTGTTTGTGCTGAAACTACATCTGTGTAGGAGTCTGTGTCGACCGGCTCTGTGTTTATAATCTGGGTTTGTGGGTCTGTAAAATTCCTCTTTTATCACTTTGAGCTCGAATGAGTCTGGATGATTTATTCTCTGGTGTCCATCCTATATGAAATAAATATATCAGATTTGTCAGGAAATTATATGCTGATGACATTATGATAAGGGCTTGAACTCACCGGCATTGAGTTTGATATTGTTCTGGTGCGGTGGAGAACAGAACCTGACAAGAATGGATACAGATTTAAGTGATTTTTTTTTCTCAATGGGTCATTATGAACTGTAATATACCATGAGATTTCTGTAGTCTTCTATGTCATTTACTGAACCTCTCTTTGTTAAAAACAAAAGAAGAAATTTTTGAAGAATGTTGGGGTTCAAAACACACTGGACACCACTGACACTCATTTTATGGACAAAAATAAATAAATAATATAATATAATAAATAGATATTTTCAAAATTATGACAGAATTTGCATTTGTGGGTGTACTGTCACTTTAAATTTATTATAGAATTAATGTTTTTTTTTTTTTTTTTGGTGTAAAATAAGTGTTCATGTATTTTCAGAAGTGTTGTGGCCATCGATTATGTGTATCTTGCATATCAGTCACTGAGCTTTCAAGATTTTCCCATCAGCCATTGAAATATTATATCTCAAATATCTCAGACTTTCAACAGAACATGAGTGTTAAGGTAAAGTCTGGGTGACTTTTTCTGAAGATATATATACAGTAGCTTATTGGCTGTATCCAGATGGTTTAAAAAAATCACATGTGCTGATATGCTTGAGATGATCCACAGAGATCTGCTCACCTGAGTTACTGCGGCTGTTGTGCTTGAGGACTTGAATCAGACCAAACACACACACGAAAAACAGAGCGAAAACACACATCAAAGCCACCATCATCATAACCTGGAGTGATACTCTGTTGAGCAAAGACCACACTGAGTTGACTGAAAAAAAACACTGCTGTGTGTGTGTGTGTGTGCGTTTCGTAACCTCACCGCCACGTTCTTCCAGGAAATGGTTTTTGGTTTGTTCTTGGGGATCCCCTGCAGCGAAAACAAAAGCGAAAGGACTATAGTTCATATACAGTCTATTGAAACCTCAGCTGGCATTCATTCACCACGCGTGTGTGAATTCAGTTCTTCAGTTCTCACCCTCCATTGAGACGGTAAGAAAGAGACGATCTGTATCACAGTGTCCCCCCCCCCCATCCGAAACCACTTTGAGTCTCGTGTCACCCTCAAAAAATACCTTAAAGGCCAGTTCCCGACCAAGAACTATACAGCTAAGGAGCTATAACAATACATTAAGCATCCACATCAATGCCCCAGTCATTGCATCTGTTTATTATACACAACTGCATTTTCCATTCTGAATTTAAAAAACCATCTCAATAAGGCATTAAAAAGAACTTAACTGTGCTGTTTCGACAACGTACAGACAGAGCCCACACAACAAGCTTGTCCACAGCAAAAATACCTAGGGTTTTGATATATATTATATATATATGACATAATATATAATATATATATATATATATATATATCGTAATTGTAACCTACTATGCTAGACCGTGATATAAGATTTTTGGTCATGTTGCCAACTACTAAGTTTATTCTTGGAATCTTTATTTACTTCATGTTGTGAGGAGACTTTTCCAAGACACTGAAAAAGAATTTGATTGTATGCATTTACACAAGTCTCAGTTAACAGGGAATGTCTCAGAACAATATAAATGAAAACCCCCCTTTTTAATATTTGTACTTTCTTGGAGAAAAGCCAGCTGAAGTGTTGGACCTAAACGCAGGGGGTTTTTGATAAGAAACAAGTATCAAAATGATAAGCACAAAACCAAGTGAGAAATAGAAACCAGAGGCCACCACGGTGGAGCTGACGAGACAAATAAACTCATAATGTCCTCTCTTGCCAAGACAAACAGGCTTCTGTGTGCCTTCCATGGTCGACTGACATGCAGGGAGTTCATATATATATATATATATATAATTATATAGATATATATATATATATATATATACATTAAACCATCCACCCTTACAAGTTGAACAGATAAATGTATGTTATGGACAAAATGACAAATGAAGAGAATATAAATAACAAACACAGAGCCTTTGAGGACAGTCACATCACTTCAACTGCTCATATATTAAGGATATTCAGTAGGACAGTGAGTCTTCAGCTCTGGTGTTTCTCACCTTTGGTGACTGTTAACCAGATCTCGGAGATGAAGTCAGGCAGCAGACTGATATCTACACCACACCAGTACT
Source organism: Culter alburnus (assembly GCA_028476615.1). Taxonomy (NCBI): domain Eukaryota; kingdom Metazoa; phylum Chordata; class Actinopteri; order Cypriniformes; family Xenocyprididae; genus Culter; species Culter alburnus. Next base: position 40,294 of record JAOTNS010003010.1, read on the forward strand.
TTCCAGAGTCTTCTGGAGCCAGTCTAGAGATGAGAGCTGTGAGAACATGAGTGCTGGTGTCATCCAGAAGAGCCATTCCCTCGTTCAGACCTCGTCTCTCTCCGGGTCGTCTGAACACACTGAGGATCTCTCTGAGCAAACGAGTCGCTCATCTGGCAGAAGAACTTGCTGTTATTCTGGTACGTTTCAGGATATCTGCAGGTGACTGAGATGTTCTTCCCAAGATCCAGTGACGGTAGTGGTGAGCCAGTGCGTGTCGTCCATCAGCCACAGCGCTGAAAGAACAAGCACTGCCGACAGAGACCGATTCAGAGTTATCATGCTGAATTGTTGTTTATCAGTGATACTGAAGAGTAAAAAGTGCAGTTCTCTCTGATTTAGTGTGATGCAGATAGAGTACCTGAGAACTATGGAGGTGACGGTTCTCATGACCGCCTGCTTTCAACCTCTCAACCAAGGGAAAGTGGCGCCCCCTTCCTGTCTCCACTAATACTGGATCTCTATTGTGTGTGTGTGTGTGTGTGTGTGGGTGGTGTGTGGTTGTGTGTGTGTGTGGTGTGTGTTTGTAGAGTTTATACTTCCCTTAAGTAAACACAAACACTTTGAACAGATATGATTTGAAAAAAGGAAAAAAAAAAAAAAAAAAAACTCTTCAGGGCACTGAAGGTAAGTCTGGCCATCATCCATTCATCCATATGTCAATAATATTTTTGCTTAGACTTTTGCAATTACCTTTTCCTGCCCCATCCATCCCCCCAACCATCCTGAATCCACCATCCATCCATCCATCCATCCATCCCTGCAACCATCCATTTCTGCATCCATCCATCCATCCATCCGCCCATCCATCCATCCACATACCCCATCATCATCCACTAATCCATCATCCATCCACCATACATATATGCATCCACTATTCATCATCCCCCAACATTATCATTCAATATCCATCCATCCTCGATCTGTCCGCCCATCCAGGGAGTGTGTGTCTGAAATGATGAACCATTTCTTAAAAGGTATTTAAAAAACAAACAAACACCCAACAAAAAAACTATTTTTTATTTTAAAATGGAGAAACATTCTCAGAATCAGCATATGAATCTGTGCATGCTGGGAGCCACTGTAATATAAAACTCATAACTCCCATCAAGCATTGCGGCATGAAGTATGTCACCAATGTTGAGATTCATGTGCTGATTCTTGATGTGTGTCTGAATTTATTATTTTTTTTTATTTTTTTTTTCGAAAATGTATTAAAATTAAAATTCCAAATGTACTGATCTGTGGCAAGAAAGTATTGTTGGGTAAAATAATCTATTAATATGAATAACTCCTTTGTTCGTCATGAGGTTTTAGTTTTAGCATATGAATATTGAAACTATTTTCCCTTGATCATTTGTTTAGGGCTTCCTTTGCAAAAACAAATGTTTTTTTGGTAAACCTGTTACAAAGACCACAACTGACCTAAAGAAGTCCCACCTAGTCCAACACTGATCCCATATGGTGACCCAAGCCATTTTATTTTCAATAAAACAGATGAATACAGATAAAGTCTGGTTTGTAATAAATGTATTAAGATAAAAGATTGGTAATAAGATTTCATGTCTTCTCAGATTGTTTCCATCGAGGCTGTGGCTGGAAGTCAGTTGTAGTTCTGTGTTTTCTCTTTCCTTCAGGATTTGCTCGTTATCATCATCTGTCCTTAATCATTGAACATTGTCACTCAATTGATCACTTAATATCTAATTAACTCTAACAATCTTCAGTGTTATGGGTGGTTCCCATAGGAACACAAAGTGGTGTTTAATTTAACACAGGGGATTTTTTGGAGACCATCATGAAGACAGAGCCAAGAAAGCCAAAACAATTTTTTTGACTATGGGGCTGTCAAGTGTAGCATGTTCAGGTATTTAGTATCATTAACATTAATCCCGGTACAAGATGTCCAGGAACGCAGTGTCTATGATTTTTTCACAATTACAAAGCAGAATACAAAATAAAGAGCCAAAAGCACAACACAGTTTTGGTGAACTAGAAAACTTTGTGATGTCACTGGCTGTAATCGAGTTGAACTTTTGATTTCAAATGTTTTCCTGTGACCAAAAAAAAAAAAAAAAACTATCAGTTTTTACCAAATTCAAGCTTGAGTGTGGTCATTTCTGTGTATGTGTGTTAAAAAATGTCAAATGTGTTGTTTCATAAGTTTGAATAAAACAGTGTTTTATGGAGCCCCTAAAGGGACATGCATGAAAAAGTACGAAAATTATATTTCAATAGTTTTGTGTTTCCTCACAAATCTTTTGCATTCCCCCATGCAGGAAAATTTTTCTGAAAAAAAAATATAATTTTTTCCTCCCATCTCATTGTTTTCATCAGCATCCATTTAGCGGCTGCTTATTAAGCAACATTAGCTGGGAAATAATTTTGATCGGTGACGTATTGGGACACTGTCACCAGAGATTGTATATAATGGGGAGATAAGAGGGTCTGTATCTCTTCCCATTGGAGAAAGCGTAACGGCTAACTTAATCACGTGTGGCATCTCTCAGCCTATCGTGTAATGGCAGTGACGTCAGTCGCAACGTTCCCTAGTTCCTTCTCTTAAAAAATACATTTTTGTTAAGCTAAAATCTACATATTGCTCCCGTCATATAGTTCCCAAAGAAAGTATTGTTTAGTGTAAAACATTCTGAAGATTAGCAAACAGGCCGTCCATTAATTAAATGATTAACTATTTCCCCACAAAAGCTGTTTAATCAGCATAGTGAAGACTCTCATCCATTGACTTCTATTCAAAAAACAGCCTCCGGTCTCAATCCCTGCGTACCGCGGGCGGAGCGTTAGCTTTAGCCGTTACGCTTTTTGGCTAAGGTTGCAGGCTGCCTTCCAGTGGCTTTGCTTTCGCTGTCATTTCCTGTCCCTCCCACATCTACTACCCTCTCATTCCTGTTTCTTCTCTTATTGCCAGTAAACTGAAGAAAAAAATCTCTCAAGGATTTCAAAATATATCTGTGTTTAAAGTGGAAAAGTTTACTCAAACTATATTGAGTAATTCTTCAGAAAATGTTTCCGAGGGAAAAAAAAAAAAAAAAAAGATTTAAAAAAACAGATTTATTTTTATTTGATTTATTCCTGAACATTACTTCAGTCTGTGCAAATCCAAGTGAAACTGTAAATACATCTTATATGGTAATAAATCTGTGTACATGATTCATTGGTGGACAAACATAATTTCTTATTGTTTAACATTTTGGGTTTCAAAATGTCAAATCAATAAATGCCACTGGATCATGATAAAAAACTAAAAAATGTTGAAGGTGTCTAAAGTTGCTGGTGTGGGCAGGAGTCATGAAAGAGGAAGAAAGATTTACTGCTTGTGCAAGAAAAACATGAGCAATGTGAAATCCATCAGTTTAACGCCTGCTGGAGAGACTCACCAGAACACGGTAAGAGTTTCTCTGGTTAGTATGTAAATATAGTTTAATACTACTGTTGAAACCACTTATTCAATAGGAAATTTTCTCAATGAAAAATTATATTTTTAGCTAAAGACTATGCTTTTCTCATGATGTGTTGTCTTGTAGTGATGTCAGTCAGAATGGCTCTGCCCCTTCATCTAGTGTTTCTGCTCATGATTCACGGTGAGTGCGAAAGTATGTATTTATTTATTTTTTAAATCATTAGTCACTTATCAAAGAAACTTGTTCATTTTGGCATTATTTTAAACCATGGTTCCAGAAATCAGTGAAGCTGGCAAGCATCACACAATGGCTGTGATCAATGAATTGCACAGTGATAAAAATACTATGACAACTGACTTTATTATAACATTCAGAAATAAACAGAAAACTCAGGAGAATAGGGGAAAACACATCCACTAACATCGATAGCACTGAATATGAACTGTAAATGCTGTAAGGCCCCATTGCCCAAAAACGGAAGCCGACGGCCTGGGCGAAGTTTTAATGAGTGTATGGTCTTTTCAGCGCTTCTGTGAAGTTCACTTAGCTGCTTGTTTATCTGACTCCAATTAAAAATGATTATTACTCTTAGATTGTTTTTCTAATAAGGTTAATCAATTTCATGTATTAATTTAGATATTTGATTATTCTGGGTATTCCATACTTTCTATTCGTTCATTATGGACACATATCGCTTAGAGTCACACGCCCCAGTTTGCGTGGATCTCACTGACCCAAATTCGTCAGTTTCTGATGAAACTTCATCAGTTTATTCAGAGGGTGCAGAGTTTACTAATGCATTTGAGTCGAACTGCCACATGCTTGTTCAATTTGCTAAGTCAGTGATAGAAAGAAAATCAAAAGGTCCCACATGATGTGCCCCCCTGCTCCTTTTCATTGAGCCTTTATTTTGAATCTGATGCAGATTTGCGGAAATATGGACTCCCATAACTACTGGTCATAATGATTTCAGAAGAACCAGAGTTTATTTGTCAGCTAAAAAATGTATCTGCCAATTACACAATAACCAATTAAAGCCAATTTAGAAATCATAAATACATAATATATCAGTTGTTCAAAGAAATGCACATACCACAGTGATGTGTGAGTGTCTTCAAGCATTCCTTACGAAAAACTAGTATACTTCAAGTCAATTTGATCAAGTATACTAAAGTAATTTCAAGTACTTTATGTAGTAAGTATAATATCAATGTACTAGTAGTAAACTTGTAAGTGTACTATTTTAATACCTTGGGACTAAATTGGCCCAATTGAAGTATACGTTTAAGTGTACTATAAGTGTAACAGTAGTAAACTTTAACTAGTTCACATTTGTACTGCATCTGTACTAAAAGTGAACTTATACTAGTATACTAGTAGTTTACTATTTTAATACTAGTAGTAGCTACATTTTTAGTATACGAAAGTACACTTTGAAATATACTCTCAGTAAACTGCTAGTTTAGTGCAAGTATACTTTTAAGTTTTCTGTAAGTGAACATGACATCACACTTATAGTTTACTTTTTATATATTTTTTGCACTTTAAGCATACTTCTATGTTCCTACACAGCAAAAACTGCAGTGTTAAATTAACTCCATACCATAGACCATACTCAAGAGTGTTAAAGTTAATGAGATATAAGTGATTAATTGAGTGATGATTGAGCATTATTGAAGACACCTGATGATAACAAGCAGAATCACCAAAGGAAAATCACATTTTTAAGCCACCATCGTGGAGATGAGGGTTTGCTTTAGTTGGGCTCTTGACCCTTGACTTTTTAAAATAAAATTTTGTTTGGGCTGTTTAACTGAGTTATAACATCCAGACAAACAAGTGGAAAAAATGGTCAGGTGTTGTTGGTTATGTTTTCACAAATCATTATTTGCCCTGAATCACTGAACTCATTTAGAGCCCAATCTCTGAGTTAGATTGACATTATTGATTACAGCAGAACTGTGATTCTACAGCACAAGATCAGCTTTATCAATATAATCTGAAGGATTCACAAACAGTTGTTCTGAGCAAAAAAAATCTTTCTTAGGCACACAGACATCAAGAATCAGCCTGTGAATCTCAACAATGGTGAATAATAAAGCATGTTGCAGTGCATTCTGGGAGCCACCAATCAAATTCATCCATGGCTCCCATCATGCATTGCTGCATGAATAAATTATGAGCTGAATTGTCTTAGTAATTTTCTTTATTCTCATATTTTATTTTGTTCCGTTTATGTGACTTTTTAGTAGCTTGTTTTCTAATGGTCAGAGTTGATCTGTTGATCAGAATATGTTGCTTGTCACCGTCCTTGAGATTCACAGGCTGATTCTTGATGTCTGTGTGTGCCTAAGAGAATATATATTATTTTTTGCTCAGAACAACTGTTTGTGAAATCCTTCAGATTATGTTGATAAAGCGGATCTTGTGCTGCTGTAATCAATAACGTAATCTAACTCAGAGATTGGGCTCTAAATGAGCTCAGATATTCAGACCAAATAATGATTATGTAAAAACATAACCTGACCATTTTTTTCCACTTGTTTGTCTGGATGTTATAACTCAGTTAAAACAGCCCAAACAAAATTTTATTTTAAAAGTCAAGGTCAAGAGCCCAACTAAAGCAAACCCTCATCTCCACGATGGTGGCTTAAAAATTGTGATTTTCTCCTTTGGTGATTCTGCTTGTTATCATCAGGTGTCAATAATGCTCAATCATCACTCAATTAATCACTTAATTATCTCATTAACTTTAACACTCTTGAGTATGGTCTCACCTGTACTCCCTGGAGAGTTAATTTAACACTGCAGTTTTTGCTGTGTAGGAACATAGAAGTATGCTTAAAGTGCAAAAATAATATATAAAAAGTAAACTATAAGTGTGATGTCATGTTCACTTAAAGAAAACTTAAAAGTATACTTGCACTAAACTAGCAGTTTACTGAGAGTATTTTCAAAGTGTACTTTCGTATACTAAAAATGTAGCTACTACTAGTATTAAAATAGTAAACTACTAGTATACTAGTATAAGTTCACTTTTAGTACAGATGCAGTACAAATGTGAACTAGTTAAAGTTTACTACTGTTACACTTATAGTACACTTAAACGTATACTTCAATTGGGCCAATTTAGTCCCAAGCGGTATTAAAATAGTACACTTACAAGTTTACTACTAGTACATTGATATTATACTTGAACATTACTTTAGTATACTTTGATCAAATGAACTTGACGTATACTAGTTTTTCGTAAGGTTTTCACAAATCACTGCATGGGGGTTTTCTGGCTACAGAAGATCCCACATGACTGCTGGCACTTTCCTTAAATACACAGATCAGAACAAACGGATTGTAAATATTTACTACACCGATCACCTTTTTTGGGGGAGAGGAGTGGGTTTGCATATATCTTTTAGAGAGGACACTCCCAAAAGGAGTTTCTCCTTCGGTTTTAAATAGTCGGTGCCCAAATATGTAGATGTGGAGGAGAGTTTAGGGCAAGCATTGTCGTTTGCTATTTCTCTTTGAGATTTCTCTCCCAGATATGAGTTTTAATTGCTTTAATTGCAGGTGCTCTGACTCTCACTTTTGGCCTTAGCCGGAAACTCAAGTCTTAAAGAACTAGGTAAACACAGCTTAAACACAAGGCGAACTAACCAGATAATTAACAGAACAGTTAAACGAATCTTAATCAAACACAAACACACCGGGAAAACTAGGTCCAAGGACAGGCAAACAGGACGACCAGAACCAACACACGTAAAAAATAAAAATAGTAAAGCAGAACCTACTGTACTGTGTTTATGGTGGGGTGGCTGGAATGAAAATTGCATGACATGAAGATAATTAATAGGGTCTTTAATCCAAGAATCGAAACAATCAATTAACACCAGGAAAAACAACAACCACAAAACACACTGACATCACACAAGACAAGGAAAAGACAGAAACTGAGGGCTTATATACACATAAAAAAAGGAGCCAATTACCAAAACACACCGTAACTGAGGACTAATCACGCTGTAACCTAGGACACAAACATGCAAGGAAACAGAGGAGAATATGAACTAATTAACAAACCAACTGCAAACATAAAACAGAAACAATGAAAACTGAATCAGAACAACATGTGACAACATGTTTACCGCAACTGCCCGCTCCTTTTTGAGCTTCACCAGCAGTTTAAGGGTTGCCTAGAACTTTTTTAAAAAGTACTATCCTGCCCCTGAATGTGTCGGTGAAGTTTCAGGCTAAGATACCCCATAGATTTTTTTTAATTCATTTTTTTAACTGCCTATTTTGGGGCATACATTAGAAATGAGCCGATTCGGGGTGTGTGGCCCTTTAAATCTGGTGCTCCATGCCCCAAGACTCGCGCTTATTGCCTTAAACAACATAAAAAAAGTCAACAGCTAATATAAAACCCTCAAAATGGATCTTTACAAGTGTTTCGTCATGCGCTGTCTAATCGCGTAGTACTTGTTTATTTTTGTGTTTAAATTGATTCTGAATGAGGTTGATGTTGCTTCCGGGCTAACGGCTAATGCTCACTGTTGAGAGTTTATAAAGATGAAGTTTGTGTTTATTAATTAGACAGACTGCAAGTGTTTAAAAATGAAAAGAGCGACGGCTCTTGTCCTCCAGGCATACAGTAGAATGATGGTAAACTTTAACCACATTTAACAGTACATTAGCACAACGCGACACAACATAAAATACATGTTATCATGATCATGTCATTTATTATTGCTTGCATCGCATTTTTTTTGCTGTTGTCCTTCGTGCTTACCTAGCTTATGATTCAGCCCTGTGCACAGATCCAGACGTGCTGCCCTTGTCTAAAGCCTTTTTCATACATTTGGTAACAGCATGGG
>JAOTNS010003011.1:0-94221 GCA_028476615.1 Culter alburnus
TTTGCCTTTGGCAGCCATTTATAATAGTTGCAGAGAATAAGAATGGAGCTTTGCCTTTGCAGAACCATTAAAAGTATTCAGGAGAAACTAATGGAGCTTTGCTTTGGCAGCACCAAATAATACGTCATGTCCAGTATAATAAGAAATGGAGCTTGTCCTTTGGCAAGCACCATTCCTAGTTGCCGGAGAATACGAATGGAGCTTTGCTTGGCAGCACCATATAATAAGTAGGCAGGAGAATCAGAATGGAGCTGTGCCTTTGCCTCACCATTACTAATAAGTTGCGCAGAATAAGATGGATCTTTGTCCTTTTCGTCGCCAGTATAATAAGTTTATATAGCAGATCAGTAAGTTGGCTTTTTCAAGCCAACTTAATTAACTGCTAGTTACTGTTGTTGCCCTGCATGATTGTAAAAGATGAGGACATAATATATTCCTGGCGTCTCTCTCTGTGCAATGTGGTGTTGCTCTTTCCTCGCATTCTGTTTTGTATGAGGGTAAAAAAGTTGTTAGACTGAAAGTAGAAAGATAGCACTTGCAGCAGGCTGAGTGTTCAGCAAAGCAGCTGTTTATGGACCTAGTGTCACGGTTCATGGATTCACTTACTCGCCCTCATGTGTTTTGTTGTGTGTGAGTGAATGATTTTGTGGGCGTCACCCATTATGGTCTGATTGCGATCTGTTGCCAGCCGTGTCTTGTTAGTGCTTGTTATAAAATGTGGGTGTCAACATGTCGTCTTTGTCAGTTCGTTGCAGGCTGTCCGGTGTTGTGCACTCTGTTTGTCTCTTCCTGGTTCCTGGATTTCTGGACTGTCGTCGTGTGCCCTGCTTTCTGGGTTAGATTATTCTTGGTCTCTGATAACCGTTGCAGCCCTGCGCCACCCAGCTTTTCTCACTCTGCACGCCACCGTCTCTGCATCGACTGTCCATTTGGAGTGAAGTTGTACAGCGTATTCTGTCAGTAAATATTGTTATACTTGCAGTTGGATCCTCTGTCTGTTCATTTCCTGACACCTAGTCCGTTTTAACATTGTTTTATCAGTTTTTTTTAAATGCTTTACCTTAATCTGTTGATATATTTGTCTGAAATATTTTGAAACCATTTGTTCAAGTAGAAAGATTAATTTTTTTTTTTTTTTTTTTTTTTTCATATTTATCATCCCTTTCTATATAGAAGCCTGCAAGAAAAGGGACGTTAAAAGCATAAATGTCATGATGGCCAGGACATATAGTTGGAGAAGAATGGAAGTGGTTGTCCAGTCCCCAGATGTGCAAAATTTAAAGAAAGATGGCCTGCCCCTCTTTGAACCATTCCAGGTAAATGATTTATAAGGGATGATGATTTTTTTATTTTTTTTTGGCCTGCCCTCTTTGAACCATTCCAGGTAAATGATTTATAGAAAGGATGATGATTTTTTTTTTTTTCCAACTCTCATAACTGACTTTTGATTACCTTAATTCCACTTTTGGTTCCAACTGCTCACTCAGTTTTTTTTTTAAAAGGCAAATAATAGTGAACAAGCTTGTTTATGTGATGCTAGACACACTTTTTGCTGAACGCATACTGAAGACCCACCCCACATATTTTATGGAGTATTGGATTGCATAAAAATGAACGGTTGCCAATTCTTTACACATCTTGAGTGTTCCAAATAACAATCAAACAATTGATGTATTACAGATAAATGAAGAATTCCGAAGGTGTGCTGCAGTTCCACTAGAATCCACTAGTGTTTATGTCCCAGCTGGACAAGTACACTCCAAAACTTCTCAACCCGTTTAGTGCAAGGTGGAACGGTTGGTCAATGCATCAAGAACTGTTAATGGAACTGATACGGTGAGGCAAAAGTGGTAACAATGTTGCAGGGGCATATTAAGACAATAAGTACTTTATTCTCGTCTTGCCTAATTGGGTGTATATTGCAAAAAAATTGTTTACAGCTCCTAATTCATTTTAAGGTTAAATATAAGCTCTGTTGAATAGGTAGTACAGACCCACACTGATAATTGCATTGTATGTTGTATGTAGTTATATTGCCTGCAAGATTCAGTTTTTCATTATTCACTTACCAACTATAGGATCCAAGTACCTCTGTGGTGAAGAAGAGAGACGTGACTCTGAGATGCCTCATTGAATACATGGGAGACTACTATGTAAGTATTGTTTAAAAAGCATAGTTTGACTTTTTTGGGGGAAAAGCACTTATTCCTCAGATATCAATCTTATGTCTGTCTGAGTTTAGTACGGAGCTGGAGTTGGGGATTGGTTAGCTTGTCTTAGAACAAATACTATAATTGGGTGGAAATGGCTAGTCTGGCTCTGTCAAAAGTTCAAAAACACACCTACAAACACCCAAATGTATGTGCAGGAACCAGTGTCCAACATTAACCCAGTGGCTAGTAGACTTGATTTAAAAAATACTGTCATATTTTTCAACTGAAGCTTCACAAAAGTAAAATCCTTGTTTTACAATAATGCAGGAGTCCTAATCATCTGATGATATAACTGTAAGAGTGGCATTTTCAGATACTTTTACTTAACTACACCTATGTGTTACCAGCTGAACCCCTCTCCCCTTTAAGGATTTAGGCCTTGGAGGTTACTTGTGTATGTGATTTAGTCTAGGAGGTTTGTTGTGGCAAGTGAGTCTCTACTGAAAGTTGTACTATGAAGCCAGTTCAACAGGCCATGCTTCAGTGCAGGAGCTGGCTCGACCAAACTTAAAACCTTTTGTGAACTTTTATGTGTTTTTTTATTTTATTTTATTTTTTTTTTATTGAAGGCTTTTGAAGATCGTTCTCTGTTGCCACTTATTGTTCTGTTTATGTTTCATTCAGGTAAAAACGGAGAGCAGTGTCCACGAGGACTTGAAAATGCGCAATATGCAGATATATGTCTGCTGTAATCCAGATACAGTGGGCATCATCATTGAGGGAATCCTAGTGCTTACTGATCTTGGAAATTTGGCCAGGGCATGTTGCCTGCTTCTGGGGATGACATATGCTCTGAACCTGCAGTATCCACCACAACTCTGCAAAATATTTGAGGTGTTCCAAAGACTTTTTGCGGGACTTGAGACACTGCGCCCAAAGCCTTCCTCCCAATTCATGACACTAAACAACAAACTTCTGAGTTAGTTGGTCAAATGCCAGCCTCACACTCATAAATGGCAATCTTGTTGTGTTTTTCAGAAGATTGTTCTGAATGTTTAATTGTTAATTGACTGCAGTTCAGAAGTTCTGTTATATAAAACGGTTACAGAAGTTTCTGTAGTTTTTAATGTTAAAATGTTTACATTACCATTATTGTCTTACATTAACATTAAAATTGATTACAGAAAATTAGTGCACCCAATTGTTTGTATATGGCAGCTGTTATAGAGTAATAAACGTTGGAAACGAATACCTCTCTTTCCTTATTTATTAAAGTTATGGCAATGCTAACTAATTATTTCAAGTGGATTAAAGAAATAATTTGTCTAAATTAATGAGAGTAAATGAATTAAAATCAAAAAGTTTAATTTTTTTATTTTAAATGTTACTTTAAGTATGATTTGGTCAATATGCTCTTTGTCACAATGGTTGAACTCAAATGTTTTGCTTTATCTTGTAGACTATACTTAATTTTTTAGCTTACAGTAAAATACATAATTTGATTTTTACCAACTCAAATACCAAGAAGTTCACTAAACTTACAAAAGTAGTTGGAAAATGTTGCCTTAATTTTTTTTGAGTTGAATCTAAGCAACAGTTTTACAGTGAAGGTTTCTTAAGAAAATGCCTACTTTTATAGATTTCTTATTTGAAGTAGAACATTTTATCAAATCACTAAGAATAATAACAAATGTATTTATTTTTTGAAGAGATATGATGAGATCTTTCATGTAACATTTGTTTCCTCTTTTCTTTCTTTGTTCTGTTCTTTCTTTTCTTCTTAAAAAAGCTATTTAAATGTATCTCTCTTTTAACGGTCATTGTCAATTTATTTTTTTTCTCTTCCATATGTTCAGATGACTTTTGACATATTGGTGATACATTCTGTAATACATTCTCTTTCATTAATGTCATCTAGAAATTGTTTGCAATAAAAAAAAAATAAAAAAAATAAAAATAAATAAAAATAATTTAAAAAAAAAACCTCCCGGCTCTTAATGTATCGTGTTTCCTTCTGGAGCATCAATGAATGTTTGAACCTTTTTGTGGTAACCAGTATTTATGTAACCAGTAAGTGCATTGTATCAAATGATTAAAAAAAAAGGAAAAGACACTTAATATAAAGTGGGACCAAATATCTTACAGAGTTATTTTTCATTACAGTTAGCTTAGAATAGATGTTGGTCATGGCTTCAGCCGAAAGTATAAATATAGCTAGGAGGAGTGGTCTAAAGAAAACTGGATCATTTGCTTAAAAGGCGACTGCAAGTTTACTCTAGTCCTTATTAGGTACATGAAGCGCCCAGAAGACAGAAAACCTCTTTTTATTGATACATTTTAAATGAATGCTTTCCGTCGTCCTTTCTAAAAATAAAGTGAGACAAATATTAAGCTGAGGAGTCAGCCGCCAATTTCTCACTCGGCATAAGTGTTGAGAGCGGATCGTGTAATGAGTTTCAGTAACTGCACGGACCGCGAGCTGCGGATCCACGAGCGTATCGCAGACTCCAACGGAACCCCCGCGGAGAAGGTAAGCCGTATTCATACAGAAACATAGGTAAGACAGAAGAGCTCCTCACATGAATCAAGATCTTTATGGCCTGATTCCAACAATATTCTTCTTTTGTTTTTTCTTTTCACGGAGAGGACGCTGAAACACAATGAAGTTTAAGCACTTAATTTATTTTTTATTGCGGCTATACGTTTTTTTGAAGTTATCTCCTATTAATCTTTATATAGTTTCTTTCTTCAAACGTGTGTCTAGAGTTGAATAACTATTAGCTTAATATCATTTTAAAGTAATAACTTTTCTGATGACATCTGCAATGACAAGTTCACTTGTAGAAATCTTAAAATAAATTGCTATTACAATTGTATAATTTTTCTTTTATAATCAAAATGTAATTACATATTTTAACTTCCATTTGATTAGTTAATATGTATTAATACATATTGACATCGAATGGAAGTTAATATGTAATTACATTTTGATTCATTTTGAAGATTTGACTATAGTGTTGACTAGAGGAAAGTCCATTAAATTCCAAAATTTCATTAAAAGTATATTGATCATCAATATAGCCTACTTTTAATGGAATTTTGGAATTTAATGGAATTTTCACTAATATAGTCAAATCTTTAAAATGAATTATTAGTAGTATAGCAATAGGTAAAGCTGGGAGCATTAAAACCTAAATCAGCTTCCCAGACTTTGTTTACACACTTTAGGGAAGACCATTGAATAGGGCTGTGAATCTTTGGGTAGACAGTGATTCAATTCGATTCACGATTCATAGGTGTTCGATTCGATTCAAGAACGATTTTTGCAAATTCAGAACGATTCGATTCGAGACGATTCACATTAAAATTCGATGCGATTCGATTAATTCGATTCTGCATTTTAATATGCATTTATAAGGATATTGAAATGCTTCCCTCAAAGTGTCTTAGTCAGGGTGTGAATTACACAGCGGCCTTCAAGGGCAAAAACAAACAAACAAACAAAAACCCTTTTGTCCATTGTTAATGTTAGTTCATGTTAGTTCTCAATGATGCTACATAACTTTATTTTAACAGCCTATAAAAATTGGCATTTGTGGAAATTTACATAAGCCAAAACTTTAAAAGGGATTTAAAAGTATTTTTAGGCCTAGTTCATGTTAAATATAGTGGAGGATAGTGTTAAAGGCTACACAACCTTAATAAACTGTTCCAGGCAAGGCCGGACTTACCGTTGGGCTTGACTGGGCTCAAGCCCATGGGCCCCGCCCATTTACGTTAGATTTTTTCAATAATATGTCAGTCATTTAATTTTTCATTTAAAGTTTGTTGATTGGACTAGCATTGTTACCTGGTCCTGCCCTGCAATGAAAATTTAATTTAATTAGCTAAATTAAATGTCATCTTGAGGTTTGCTGATTGGTTATTGGCAGTTACGCAGTGCCTCGTTTACTGCCGTTGAAAAAACCTGTCTGCATTAGACAGTGATGTAATGGCGGACAAACGGTATCAGAGTGGCGCGCTTAAAAGAAAATTAAAGAATGAAAGACAGCAAAAAAGGAAGCTATCAGTAAAATGAAAAGGATTACTGGATTTTTTACACCCATGACACCACAGCTTGATGTGCAAGCGGAGAATCCAGGGGACAACAACCCAAACCCGTTGGAAGAAACGGTTGGAGACGATTTGAATTCACGAGCAGGGGAGCCCATCAATGAATCATCATCTCTTCAGTCAGAAACAGCGACCGAACAATGTCCATCTACAGATTCTTTATCCACTGATCCTGCTCGCTGGGGTAAAATTGATGAAAGCGTGCGTGCTTATTGGGCGCGAAAAGGTCCGGAGTCCGTTCAAAATAGGATGCTAATGTCAAGGCTTCTGAACGCCACTACAAATATCAGAAGAGACTGTTTTCTAAAACTCATTTCAAACGCAAGCATTTGAATGGTGAGTAACGTTACTTGCCCAGAGAATGGTTGCTCTACTCACCATCCACCGGTTGTGTGTTTTGTTTTGCTTGCCGCCTTTTTGGCGAGGGTGACGGTCAATCCCTTTTTGAGTCTGGCTATAATGACTGGAAACATGCTACCAGACGCATTGCCGAGCACGAGAATAGTGACAGTCATAGAAAGGCTATGTTTAATTACATCAACAGAGCAGCAGCTGACGGAGTTATAGATTCTCAACTTAAAAAGCAGTTCGAGTCGCAATGCAATTATTGGAGTGAAGTTTTGCAAAGAGTGGTTGCAGTTGTAAAATTTCTGTCAGAGCGGGGATTGGCTTTCCGAGGCTCCAGTGAAATATTTGGTCGAGCTGACAATGGGAATTACATGGGAATCCTGGAACTGATCAGTGAATTCGACCCATTCTTGAAATCACACATACAGTTATATGGCAACGCTGGGGTAGGAACCCCCTCATATCTCTCATCAAAAACATGTGACGAATTTATCGAGCTAATGAGCAATAGAGTGCTTTCTGAAATCATTGCTGAAGTGAAAGTGACAAAGTACTTTTCCATTTGCATCGATTCAACTCCCGACATGACGCACATTGATCAGCTTACATTTATTATAAGGTATGCTTCACCCGAGGGCCTCGTAGAAGAGCGATTCTTAAAATTTTCTCCTATATCTAGCCACACAGGGAAGGCACTCTGTGATGCAGTGCTCACAGTTTTACATGAGATGGACATAGATATTAGTAACTGCCGTGGACAGTGCTATGATAATGCCGCAAACATGGCAGGAGTGTACAACGGGCTGCAGCTCACATCAAAGACATTAATCCACTAGTAGAATGGGGTGCCGTGCGCCGCGCACACGTTTAATCTGGCTGGAGTTAATAGCGTGAACTGCTGCACAGAGACCGCCGATTTTTTAACTTCATTCAGACTTTGTTCAACTTCTGCTCGAAATCCACAGCTAGATGGAAGGTGGTAACTGCAGGATTGCAGCCTAATGAAAACCACCGCATTGAGACCCTAAAATCTCTCTCTGACACCAGGTGGGCTGCGCATGCACAGGCCACCAAGGCACTGTGCAGAAATTATGCCAATATTCAAGAGTCACTGATGAACATTGCAGAAGACAGCAAACAGAACCCGACAACACAAAATGATGCTTGGTCACTGCATAAAAAAATGAACAGACTTGAGACTGCTTTTCTTTGCACTATGTGGAATTATGTTCTCCAACGCTTTCATGGGACAAGTGTTGCACTTCAAGCTGTAGACCTGGACCTGTGCAATGCTGTTGATTTGGTGAGGTCACTGCGGGAATATATTGTTGGTTTGAGAGATGAATTTGATTTGTTTGAAGACCAAGCAAAAGCGATGTCTCCCACCGTTTCAGAAACATACAAACAAGACACACAAAGACAAAGAAAACGCAAGACTCACGTGGGTGAGTCTGCAACACCTGAGGTTCACTTATCAGGAAGAGAACGGTTCTCATCTGGTGTGTTTCTAGTTGTGATGGATAGGCTGCTGGCTGAACTTGATCGCCGTTTTCAGTCCTATAATTAGCCTATTGGTTCATTGGTTAATTATGCACCGGTGTCTCTAGTCTCTGTGCATTTAAGCCCTCATGCTTTTCTTGTTCGTTGTCAAGTATTGTGAATGTGTATGTCTGTCAACCAAGCCAAGCAATGTCTTTGATTCTTAAGTATCATGTGTGGATTTGTCACAATGTGTTGTTGTAGAGACGAGGCGAATACGGAAATCTACAAATATAGGGCTTTATTCACACTAAGGAGCATAATGTTAGCACAACACATCAAATCAAACAATAGAACTGTCAAAAGAGTGCAGGGAGTGAGTCCAACTTAAAGAGAGTGCTGACGAGGACAACAGGTGCAGAGAATCCGGGGAAATAGCGGGAAGACTGAATGAGGGAAGTGAGTTCAGGTGTGCAAACAAAGAGGATTGTGGGAACTGGAGTCCGGGAAGGCGTGGTTGTAACATTACCTCCCCCTCCCCAGTAGGTGCGTCCACGCGCCTCAGATGGAACAACGGGGGGGGGGCCCTGGAGACCTACATGCAGGTGCGGGGGAAGGTGCAGACGGGTGCGGAGGTCTCCAGGGCGGGTCTAGGACCTCGGGCAGTCACAGCCGCCTGAGACTCCTGACCCGCCGTGACGGCCCGAGGTCCTAGACCTGCCCTGGAGACCTCCGCACCTTCAGGGGGCAGCCATGGCGGGTCAGGAGTCTCAGGCGGCCGTGAGGGGTCAGAGGCTGTGGGCAGCCATGGTGGGTCAGGAGTCTCAGGCAGCCGTAACGGATCAGGGGCCGTGGGCAGCCATAGCGGGTCAGGAGCCTCGGGAGGCCATGGCGGGTCAGGCGTCTCGGACGGCCGTGGCGGGACAGGAGCTGTGGACAGCCATGGCGGGTCAGGAGCCGTGGACGGCCATGGTGGGTCAGGCGTCTCGGACGGCCATGGCGGGTCAGGAGCTGTGGACGGCCATGGTGGGTCAGGCGTCTCGGACGGCCATGGGGGGTTTCAAGCCCCACCCACATGTGTGTCCCCCACATGTTCCCCACCAACGGGTACATAGCCCCCACAGGTGATCCTCCGCTGAAGCTTGCTGAGGTGAAATGGGGAATTCAGAAACCAGGAATAATCCCATTATTTGGTAGTTTTCCAGAGGGTTGGTCGGTTCTTCTGTCACAATGTGTTGCTGTAGAGACGAGGCGAATACGGAAATCTACAAATATAGGATTCATGTTTGTTTAAATTAAACTGCACTTGGGTTCTTTTGCAAACTTGCCTCCAGTGGATTTTCAAACTTTACCAGTTACTTATGCAAACTGAAGTAGCCTTTATGCTTATGATATCCAAAATATCTTAAAGAGATAGTTCACCCAAATATGAAAATTTTGTCATCAATTATTCTGTCATTACAAACCCATAATAATTTTAACAATCTCATGTTAAATGTTAATCTTGAGTACATATAGAGTAACAATGCATCCTTCCTATCTCTGAAAAGTCTTTAGTTTTGTCATATTTATAAAAGATAGATACGCTAAACTGAGTCTTTCTGAAAAAAAGCCGAGATCCTGGAGGCATGTCTGACGTCAGTGCTGTGGGCGGAGCCTAATTCACTTTAAATGATGTTTTATTAACAAAATTCGGGAGGAGCAACGTTCAAATAATCTGACTAATCATCACGTCATTTCTGCCAGCTGTCAACAATCCTTAACATATCTACCCAATCAGCATTAGTGAAGGCCTATATACAAAAACAGTCGACTCACCCATATTCCTCGAGTTTTTTTCAGCATCCCTCCACCACCCCGTCTCCTCACACTCGCCTGGTTACTTTCCTAGCCAGAAATACGGGGGGAGTACTCTGGGTTCGGGCCCAAATACTGAGCTCAGAGCCCTCTCCTCGGACAGCACGCCAGATATGCATACTATTTACTATCTGATTATTTGTAAGTGTGAACTCGTGAATTGTCCTTAAATTTGCATCGCTTGTATATATAAAGAGGGTGTACACATGCGCACACAAACACACACACACAAAAACAATTTCCAAAATGTTGACAAGACTAAATTTAATATAACATCTGTTTAACTTATAACATGAAAGAAAGGTTAATAATATAACTTAGATTACACATTTTCCAGTTTTACTCAAATTAGGGTGATGCAAAAATGAGTACACCCCACAACAAAAACTACTACATCTAGTACTTTGTATGGCCTCCATGAATTTTAATGACAGCACCAAGTCTTCTAGGCATGGAATGAACAAGTTGGTGACATTTTGCAACATCTATCTTTTTCCATTCCTCAAGAATGACCTCTTTTAGAGACTGGATTCTGGATGGAGAGTGATGCTCAACTTGTCTCTTCAGAATTCCCCATAGGTGTTCAATTGGGTTCAGATCAGGAGCTACTGAATCACTTTCACCCTGTTCTTCTTCAGAAATCCAACAGTGGCCTTAGATGTGTGTTTAGGATCATTGTCATGTTGGAAAAGTGCACGATGACCAAGGGCACGGAGTGATGGTAGCAGTATATCTGTGAATCTTAGTTCATCTTCATGATGCCGTCAATGAAATGCAGCACCCCGACACCAGGAGCACTCATGCAGCCCCACATAAGGACACTGCCAACACCATGTTTCACTGTAGGCACCATGCATTTTTTCTTTGTATTCCTCAGCTTTGCGATGCCATACAGTTTTGAACCCATCAGTTCCAAAAATATTTATCTTGGTCTCATCACTCCAGAGTATAGACCCCTTAAAAGTTTGTAAACATTGCAACGTTTCCTGGCGGGCAAGGCTTAGCTGGAGGCAAAAAGAGGCGCTGGACGCAATGTTGACAAGCGTAAGCTAGCACGTTTTAGGAGGGATTTCACGAGTTCACATATACATATAATTAGATAGAGAAAGTAATGCGTATTTGGCGTGCTGTCCAGGGGGAGGGCTCCGAGCTCGGAATTTTGGCCCGAACCCAGAGTACTCCCCCCGGATGTGGTTATGAGAGATAGAATTTAGAAGTGAGGAGATGGGGTGGTGGAGGGATGCTGATAAACTGTCAATCGAACGGAGGTAAGTCTGCAGTATATATTCCTCCGTTGGTTGATTAGCTGAATGCTTTCCACCTGTGATAATTAGTCTAATAATCTGCACCTGCTCCTCCCGAATTGTCTTAATAAAACATCATTTATTAAACATGGATGCAGAAGAAGGTTCGAAACTGTCCGAATATGTACAGTCACTGACTCTGCGGGACCGTGACAGCTATTTTTGTAAATTAACTCTCGCGGATGGAAGCAGGCTGCCTGGCCCGTATGCCATACGGCCAGGGAGTGACTTGGGTAAAGTTGGTTTTATTTTCGCACATTCGGACATCCATATTCAATAGCCTTGTTAATCACACTACATTGGACATTCAGTGGACATTCACAAGTAAATATGCCATTAAAACAATACTTGCCTATTTTGATCGACTGTGAAAAATGTTGTAAGTTGACAATCGTTGGTTGTCAATATCATGTCGCTGCTTAAAATTCGCAAACATTAATTTATTGCACATTTATTGGAAAGTCTGAATTTATCAGAAGTCTGAATGTGCGAATATAAAACCAACTTTACCCAAGTCATCTACACTTACCTCATCGAACATATAGATTATTTTACCTGATATGAGGTGTGCACTGCAAACACAAGCATTATTTATGATCGTCTCCGTCCAGTCTGTACGCCATATTGCATTCAACCACAATTGTCTTCTTGATTTCTGTGAAGGAATGTCTGCCGGGATCCGGTAAAACTTTAGTTTTGAACCAAAAGTGCTGTTCCTTCTATTCTGGCAGCCAAAAAACACAACAAGACGACATTTTAAAGTCAAAACCTCAAACTTTTAGTGTGCCTGCTATGAGTTCTTCCTTATGTTTTGCCTCCAGCTAGAGCGGTGACGTCACAGTGACGTAGGCGATTAAGGGGTCTATAGATTCCCAGTAGTCTTCATCGTTGTCAGCATGGGCCCTGGCAAACTATAGGTGGGCTTTTTTGTGCCTGGGCTTTAGGAGAGGCTTCTTTCGTGGACGGCACCCATGCATGCCATTCCTCTGCAGTGTACGCCGTATTGTGTTATGGGAAATAGTGACCCCAGTTTGGCTTTCTACTTATTTAGATAACTGCAGTGAACTTGCATGCCGAATTTATTCAACCCTTCTCATCAGAAGACGCTCCAGTCGAGATGTTAACTTCCGTGGATGACCTGGACGTCTCTGTGAGATAGTTGCAGTTCCATCTTTTTTTTAATTTTTGTACCACTTTTGCTACAGTATCCTGACTGATAAGTAAAGCTTTGCTGATCTTCTTGTAGCCTTCACCTTTCTGGTGTAAAGAAATCATTTTCTTTCTCAGGTCTTGTGACATTTCTCTTCCATGTGGTGCCATTGCTGACAGCATGAAATGGGAAGGGGTTTTAACACCCTTTTATAGTCAACTCTCTGCTGGACACCTGTGTAATGAATAATTAGACTCTGTGGTTGAATTCTTGTTAAATTAGACATTTGTAGTCTAAAATTTAGCTTTGCTCCAGAGACTTTCAGTGGGGTGTACTCATTTTTGCATCACCATAATTTGAGTAAAACTGAAAAATTCTGTTCTCTAAGTTATATTATTAACAGTTATATTATTATATTATTAATATAATTAGTTAAACAGATGTTGTATAAAACTTGGTCTTGTCAACATTTTGGAAATTGTTTTTGTGTTCATTGAGATATTGTTTAAAATGTTACTTTTCAAAGAGGGGGTGTATACTCATTTACGCTGAGCACTGTATATATATATGCAGTCCATGTAAGCTGCGAATGCTCTGCATACCCAAGCCATTTCTGTGGACTCAGTGATCAGCATTAACATTATAAATTACTTTAAATTCCCTTGTTTGAGGTGTACAATAAAGCATATGTGAGAAAATGTTGGTAATGCATACCCTGTCCGTAAATAATTCTTTTTCCAAATGACAGTAATTTTCTTAAAATCTGCCAGTTACGGAGACTTCCGGATAAGTGTGAGACTTGAAAACCTGGGCTGCGTTCAGCCCCGACAAAATGTTGCAAAACGTTTTTTAAACGGAAACGGTGGTGCGTTGAACGCCCTGTTCTGATGACGCAGGAGTTGCAACTATGGCAGCTGAGAAGGCTATTCTTTGTGTTGTTTTTGAGTAATTTTCGGAGCCTGATGAAGTCGATATAAATAGGTGTTTAATACTGCAAAATACGCTTGATGTTACAGTCACTGCCCTTACCGTCCAGAATCAAAGAGAACATCCCAATCGAGTGAAGGGATTTGTGGAAACTTCTAATTATTGTGATACAACACTTGCCTTGCAATTCAGGATGAAAAGACAAACATTTCAAGTGAAGGATAATCCACTTCTTACCTCCGAGACTGTTGATCTATATTATTTTTTATTGTTTGTATTAGGCTTATCATTACTGCTGATCACTGTTGCTGTGCTCTGATACAACAGCAAAATATATAAGTATAGTATTTTTATGTTTCATTAATACCTATTGTGCGAGCTGTCTCTTTAATACCGCGTGGTTTATATACATCTTGCTGCTGATTAGGCTGACATTTCTGACACACCCACCAAACAAGAGAAAACGTATCTCAAACCTGTTGCACACCGTCGCACACCATTTCCAGGAAACATGTCGTTCAACCCGAAAAAAGTAGCAAAACGTTGCACACCGGTTTGAGCTTGAACGTGCCCCTGGCTTTTAACGTGATCGACGCGGGTTCGAATCCGCCTTTTGCCAAGTTGGCATTTATTTTTTAATAAAAATTAAAATAAAAGTGTAAAAAAAAAAATAAACTGCGAATGATTGTTTAATAATATTTAAAGTATTTATTTGGTAGGGTTTGGGGAAGGTGTAGGGAAGGATTTTATTCTCTCAATAAGGCAGCATCCCTTTAGAAATGTTAATAAATATATTCATTTACACTTTATGATATTATTGCATCCTGTTAATGTACAAAAATACTGAGGTGCAAATAGTATCTGCCAATATAAAGTAGGCTATAGATAGTATCTAATTACTAAAAGAACTGATAGCCTACTTTTTATTCTATCGCTATATATTTCCACTCAGTGTAAATAGAATGTATTGCTATTTGCACTTAGTGTAAATAGCATACTTTTAATTGAGTTGAATAAAAATAACGTAGGCCTATTCAACTTGGCTTCATTTATTTTTCACCAGAAGTATAAATGTACTTTGAAAAAGGTGCCGACGTCACGGAGCAACAGGGCGAGCCAGCATTTGACAGGCACTTTTCAAACTACTGTGGAGCTCTCCATGTTTTTTTTATTTTTTTTTTATTAGTATCAATTTCCAGCATATGATATACAAGTACTGAACAAATATAAACTACAACAAAGAAAAAGAAAATAATAATAAAAAAAAAGCAAAAAAAAAAAAAAAAAAAAAAGAAAAAAGAACAGGTATGAGATCATATAAACAACATAAAAGCTTCACAAAGAGACCTAGTGAGTCTTGCTTTACTGTTTTTCAACCCAAGTAGTAACTCTATATAATTTTTCATATCTATCTGAAATAACAGAAAGTTGGGTTTTCCTTTAGCCCATTTCTGTTTATGTATATGGTATTTCCCCATAATCAAACTAAAATTAACAATAAAGGCCACATTTGGTGGTAATCTTTGTCTATTAAAATAAAAAAAAAATACATCTTTTTCAGAAAAATAAACTTTCATGCCTAAACATTTACAAAGAAAACATTCCAAATCTATCCAAAACATTTTGCTATAAATGCAGTTAAAAAATAAGTGCACAACATTTTCTTTCTCAGTCCCACAGAAATCACATATAACATCTACATCAGTACGAAATCTAAGAAAAAGAGTTTTAACCGGGTACACCAGATGGAGTATTTTAAAATGTACTTCTCTCACCTTATTTGTTATGCAATATTTTTTAGGCAGCAGCCATGCATATCTCCAGTCAATGTATTCAAATTTAGAATGCCAGTATGTTTTAGAAGATATTGGGTTGTATTCTGTCAGTAACTTTCTAACAAAATAATTATTCCATCGTCTATCATTAATATTAACTCCGTTAATTGCAACATCAGGTCTGAGACTCACAGTCTCCTTAAACACATTTCCTTTAAACAGACATTTTAATCCAGATGGTATAGCATCAAACACTATACAATATTCTTTAGTGATTATTGGAATATTATACCTTTGAAGACATTCTGTGTAGGTATACAGGTGCCCGTTTTCATTAAATAACTGTTTAACAAATATAATACCATTGTCTACCCATTTTTTAAAAAACAAAGTTTTATGTTTAAACTAGTGGTGGGCCATTATCGGCGTTAACGTGCTGCGTTAACGTGAGACTCTTATCGGGCGATAAAAAAAAATATCGCCGTTAATCTATTCTCAAAGTTGGGTTGGGAGCTGGGTCTATTCTAGGCAAGCTATGATGACTTTCACCTTGATAGTTTGCGGATAGCGGATGTATACCTAGCCGAATTGACCCTTCGCAAAGACCCGCCCCCCTTAGTTACTGTTGCTTTGTCCGACAAGCCGTGGCGTTGTCACGCCACACACAGTGATAAATGCATCACGGAGCAAAGAGGACACTGACAACACGTCGACAGACAAGACAGAGCAGGTTACTTATGATATTTAACAAAGTCCCAGCTTTAAAACTGTGTAGTTTTTTAAGAATTTCAAACAATAAAAAACGTTTTGTTGCTCTTTAATGTGTCGTGACCATGGTCGTGATAGATTGCTGTAGCGCCTCAGCTCAAGAGGCTCGTAAACCGATCATCTCTTACTACGAGTCCATATTTATAGCATCAAATAAACATGAATGAACAATGTTGTTTCAAACGCGGAAAGATGTCAATATACACAATTTTTTCAAGTTTAACTCCACCGAGGTTAATCTTCTAACTCCTATCTGCTTTGTCGGACAAAATGGCGGATTACTTTTATTCATTTGCTGCGTCCCAATTCGCCTACTTATACTACGCCCTAAAAGTATGTACTCTTTCTGTGAACAAAAAGTACTTACATTTGAGTGTGTAGCAAAAGAGTAGACAAGCTTTGGGACATACTATCACGCCATACAATTGCGTCTTTGCTCTCTGCCGCATCCAGTCACCGTAAACTGGCCTGTCAATCATCTTACATCCTCCACATTTCATTTAGCTAATTTCCTACCTTATCGGAGAGAAATGCAGCACGTTGATCTGCAGTCGCGAGTCTTTCATGTGGAGAACTCTCCTCATATTAATGCATAATGATGCATTTAAAAGTCAATGGCCAATCAGATCTTTATAAAAGTCCACATTGGTATTTGCAAATGAAAAATAACACATATAACATTAAAATAAATATTTTCTATCAGTTTGAACTGATTATTAGTCACTCAAACAACCTCTCAGTGTCGTTTGTGCATATTTGCCATGTTTTGTAGTTTTTAACACTTTTTACTCGTGTTTGTAGTTCTGAACTGAATCCTCGTACAACGAGCAATGGGTTGTGGGCAATATTAGCCTCTATAGTGTGCATGGATCCACACTTTGAAAATCTACCGGAAATAGTAGACCATCCGGGGACTTTTGGCACACTCTTTTCAACATACTATGCTTTGGGACACACTTATTTTAATCTCACATACTATTTAGGATGGATAGTATGGACATTGGGATGCAGGGACAATTTGGGTATCTCACATATTCTGAATGTCTTCGGCAGAATTCAAATGAGCCATTTTAATCTAGATTAATCTAGATTAATTCCAAGATTAATCTAGATTAATCTAGATTAAAAAAATTAATCTATGCCCACCACTAGTTTAAACATTATATACCTGTTATTCCAAATTATACATTTATTTGGAGAGAAATTATGCTTGTATATAAGCATCCATGAAAGTAACACCTGCTTATGAAAGTTACTTAATCTAACTGGAATCTTACTTATTTCAAAGTTGCATTGCAACAGAAAAGCAACACCACCCATCTTTTCAAAAATTAGATTAGGAATTAAATACCAAATTTTATTTTTGTATTGAAAGTAGTGCTTGATCCATCTATTCTTTAAAATTGCATTTGATGTGCTGAAGTCAAGCACATTTAAGCCTCCATTACCAACCAAATTAGTTAAGGTACCTTTTTTAATGTAATGAGATCTATTTCTCCAAATGAAATTGGGTTTCTGATCCTCCAAATGTCAATTAAGTCCAATCCTAAACACAAATTATGTAATTCATTGAAATTATTTAAACTATTTCCCCGAGGAGGAATACAGTCTAAATTATTATCCCAAATAGAATTATAATCTCCTCCTAGTATTAGTTTAGCATCTGGAAAACTGTCCAAGATGTTTCTTATTTTTTCCTCAAATTCTTGTAATAAAGTTTTATTCCTTACAACACTGTTTGTTGCATATATATTCCCTAATACAAAATATTGCTGGTTAAATTCGACAATCGAGATTACCCATCTTCCTAAAGAATGTGCATAACTTTTAACAATTTTTCCTCTAAATTTACCCTTCAAAATTGCAACACCTGCAGAATGATTGCTACCATATGACATCCACATATCGTTACCCCACTGGCTCTTCCAAAACTGAAAGTCTGATTCAGATGCATGTGTCTCTTGGATGAAATAACAATCACAAAAATATTTTCTACAAAACAAAAATATTGCTTTTCTTTTAAGTAAATTTCTCATACCTCTAACATTAAGTGAAAAAAAGTGAGTGAACACATACTCACAGAAGAACTTCAGAACAGAAGTTTACATCTCCGAACCCCACACTGTAAAAAATGACCGTGATTTTAACAGTAAAAGACTGTAAAAATGCTCCTGTGAAAAACTGTCAATTGGTTTACAGAAAGTTTCCGTACTATATACGGTGAATAACTGTAATAGATCTAACGGTACATTTAATGTAATTTTACGGTAAAATACAGTTAAATTCACAGTTTTTGGAAGTGAAAAATAACAATTCATTGTAAAATTTACAGTGAAAAAACGTAAATTGACATTCCCACAATTCCCTGCGTGACACTTCACATTTGATATATTTTCGTTGAAATAACTCTGTTTCTTCTTAGTTTTTCTCATTTTTTTTCTAATCAGTTATGTACATTAGGGTTTTATGTTACATCTAATGTTGTTAAATTAATGTTTATTGCATTTTTAAAATTTCATGCATGTTACCATGATGGTGTTTAGTGTGTGTGTGAATGACACTGTGTGCACCTTCTATATGTTAGTGTTGTCCTTCTCAGCTTGTGGAAAATCTGCTTGTGATGAACTTTGATTCATCATGTGACTCTTATCACCACTGTGTTTGGTGACTGTCAGTGTATTATAAAGGTACAAAACAGATATTAATACTTCATTAGGTTGGTAAATTAACATTATATCAATTAATGAAATACGTTATTTTACCGTAAATTTAACAGATTTTTTTTTTTACGTTGCTACTGTATTTTTTACGGTAAAGTTCTGGCAACCACAGCTGCCGTTTTTTTTACCGTAAATTTTACTGGGATTTTTTTTACAGTGCACATAACATTAATGTTCTCCCGATGGCAAACTGTAGGCATTTGTAAACTCGAGTCAAACATAAATGTCATTGCCTACTTCACAAAAATCTCCTTCCCATCCAAAAATGCTCTGGTCCCAACAAAATAAGCCCTCCTGCCTTCTTTTCGTGCAGCTTCAACACTTGGCCACAGCTGATTCCTGGTCTCTTTATCAACTGCCGTCAGATCTTCAGCAAATCTCAACTTCTTTTCTTTCAAAAAACTGCTTTTCTTTGCACTTTTCCACAGCAAATCTCTGATATGCCTGGACCTAAACAGGAGAATCACAGCTCTCGGCCTCTGGGTTCACGTCGAGCCTCCTTCCCACGTGATGAACCACGTCAATTTCGGCAGCGAACTTTCCCTTTTCATCTGGCAGCACTGCAGCGCAGATGCCCACGACCTTCTGTTTAATGTCTTCGCCTTCATGTTTGGCAAGACCATAAAGCCTCAAGTTCGAGCGCCTTCTATATCTCTCCATTTCGTACACTTTAACTTCCAGATTGGGGGTATGCGGAGCCGAATCAAGTTGTGTCAAACCTTTAGAAAGCAAGATTTCACGTTGCTGTTGGATTTGTGCATAAACATGCACCTCCGTGATTTCCTGTTCAGCATCCATCCACACCTCTTGAGGGTCTTTTTTTTGGAAGTTTGTCTCTCTTTGCGTTTTCCAGCCATAGCTTGCAAAGACGTTAATTAGCTTTCACGTTAACAACGATTAAAACTTACTGATGAGATATATTTACAACTAATATAGCTCAAAGTGTAGTAAACAAGATTAGAGAGTTACTACTCCATCAGGGTACTATAATTAATACAAAGGCTGTAGTGATGTTACGTATGACACTGAGGCTTCAATGTGTGTATCGGCAATGTGACACAATTTCTAGCGAAGCCCCGTATCGGGGTGTGTATTGGTCACGTGATCGATGAAAAATGAAGCCTCGAACCCCAGATCTTACTTAACGAGTCCTCGTTGGCTCAGTCTGGTTGATGGGTTTGTGAGGAGAGTGCTGTATTTCGAAAGTTAATCAATATATTACATTTAAATAACCAACAACATTTATTTGTCACTACTTATTCATTTTTTTTAAATTTTTTTTTTAAATTTATTCTTACTTTATTGTCTTTTTGTTTTTGTAAAATCTTTGCACTTTTGGTGTTTTTTTAGGTAACTTGGTGTTGGTATTTGGGGTTAGGGTGGGATTAAGGGAGAGGGATAGGGTTGGTGTTTGGTGAAGGATTTGTGTTTAGAGCAATGGCAACAGCCAAAAAAAGAAAGACTTCCCCTATCTGGGAATATTTCGAGCTTATACGTTCCAATGTATGTATGCTTTTCTAAAAAAAACCATCAGTTTTTGCTTAAACTTATTTTGTTCTTGTATGTAATTTCTTAATTTCATATAACTTTATTCAGAAGGTGAGATGCTTGGTGTGTGACAAGGAACTTATGTATGGAAACAGCACATCATCCATGCTAAGGCATTTCAGAGCTTTACAGGAGACTGCACAGCCCCAGAACAATCCTACAAGCACACAAAGTAGGACTGTTGCTTCATGATTTTTATTCATAATTGTGAATGCATTATCATGATTTAAGTCAATACATGTATATTATATAAAACTTTCATTTCAATGCATTATAGCATCTCGCAAGCAAATGGTTGATGAGGCATTGGTCAACATGGTCATAAAAGACTCTCAGCCATTTACAGTGGTTGAGGATGAGGGTTTCAGGGGCCTCATCCATGCCCTTGATCCTTCCTATATAATCCCAAACAGACAGGTGAATTTAAAAGAGGTCAATTTTGATGTATAATCTATATAATACATCTATATCTATAATAACATATCTAAAAACATGTCTACCCCCTTCTATATACATTGGCATTACAGTTTCTGTGTACCCCGGCCTCCTCTGTACCATGTGAAAGAGTGTTCTCTAAGGCTGGGGAAGTACTGTCTAAGAGGAGAAACAGACTCAGCCCCAACACTGTGAAACAGCTTTTATTTCTCAATAAAAATAATTAACACAATTTTATCCCCTTTCTGTCTTTCCCACAGTTACACAAGCACTATCAAAGTGTCGTAAGCACATTTAAAAACAGATGATCCTATCACACAATGTCCTTTTTCACTAGTGAATGCATGTAGAGATAAATAGTACATTACATCATATTAAATCATGTAAGGTCATATTATATTTTATTGTCACACTTTAAAGGGTAAATTAATTTATTTAATGGACAAATGAAACACACACGTGTAAGGCTTTTATTTGTACACATAACATTGAAACCGTGGAGCGTGTGGTGGTTACGTCATCTGACAGAGCTTCTTCCAAAAGCTTCTGGCTGCTATGTTTTAAATAAGCACCAGATGGCGCTGTTCTCGACACTCTTGAAGCTTTGAATCTTTTCCCGGAACAGTCAGGGGAAAGCCTCAGTGCTTCATGAGGCTTCATTTACCCATCCCTAAAAGGCTGGGAATTGGGAGAAGAAACTTCTCGACCTCACAGATTAACATCCTCCACGGTTGCCATCTTGGCTTGGTTGCGGCCTTGGAGCTCTCCATGTGCAGAGCCATAGAGAGAGAGAGTGAGTTGCGACAGCGGAAGTTCAAAATGCTTGATCGTCATGTGATTCGCATAGACTTCAGATAGTTCCAGGAAGTGCTTTGGCGGCAATTCAAAATGATAGGGTTAGAGAGACAGAACCGTGATTTTTGGTCATTTGTAGGCAATAAATGCATCATTTTTACAATATTTATGTAATACACTGACATGTGAATGTAGTATGTGTTTGTAGTTACAGAAATTTTGTTTTTAAAAGATAAAAACCTGCTAATATTTGAGGATTAGTGTTGTCAACCAGCGTTGCCTGCCTTGTTAACATATTTCTGGCTAACGTTACCTTGGTTAAAGATCGTGTTGCAGTTGTTTTGAAGTATTTTTATATTTTTAAAATTGTATGTTAGTTAAGGGCAATCATGTCATATTCACTATGGTTTCACAGGGACAGGTGACAGGTGATTGCCTTAAAAAAACACTGCAAACAAGTGAAATGTAAAATTTAATTAAACTTAATGTTTACCATTCTTATGCACTTATTACTATATTTAAATTCATACACAATATATTCAATTCTAAAACAAAACATGATTATACACACACACATTGACTTTTGCAGTGATTCAATACAATGAATTTATAAATTTCTAATAAACTGCATGTCAAGCATTTTGTCTGTCCTTTCCTACATGTTCTTGTAGTCTACGCTATGGTTTGCAGTGCTGCATGAGGATGATCCAGTTGTTCAGAGAAAGCAGTATGAATGCATGGTTTACTGACAAGGAAAGGAGAAAATATGTTCTAGTCAGCAGGAGTGATCTAAATAGAACTAAAGATTGTGTGCTAAGTTGTGTGTTAATCATATCATAATCATGTATCTGCCCTTTTTCACAAAAACCAACACTGGGAACTTTTATTTTTATTAAAGGTTTATGAAAAATAAGGAGCAAGGAAAATCTTGCAAAATCCAAGGAGCAGAGACTGGCAGTGAGGGTAAAGCATAATTGAATGGAGTCTTCAGGATATGAATCCCCTTCATGCTTGTATTGAAAGCAAGATAAAAGGAGACAAAAACGGGAGAAATTAAATACAGTAATAGTATATAATATACAGTTTTGGTATTTAGTATGATTTCCCATTTAGCCTAGTATGATTTTTTTAAGCACTGTTTTTTTTTAATCTCACTATAAACTTCCCTCTCGGCCTCTCCCCATCAATACAAAAATCAGCTGAGCTGACACATAATAGACAGTCAACAGAATCACAATGTATACATTCTCATTGTATACATTGTATAAATTCTAAAATAAGAATTTTTTTTTTATTCCCAGGTGAAAAAAATACTGTAGTAATTTATAGTAAATACTATAGTGTTTTTGAACCATACTACAGTAAAGTACTTGAATTAATTTGTTGTGGTAATTCTATAGTTACTGTAATAATATAACAACTATAGTAATATAAACAAATTACTTAATAGCCTACTGTATTAACTTGTGTATTAACAACTTTTCTACAACTATAGGGTATATTACAGTATACACTAGAGTTTAGTGTTGTAAAAACTAAAGTATACTACAGTATTTATTATAGTTTAACAGTTCACTATGCAGTATGCTATAGCATTCATTAACAAAGTGTTGCAAATACTATAATATATAGCCTACATTATACTACAATTTGCTACAGTATATGGTTCAAAAACACTATACTATATATTTACTATATACTATATAAACACTATATACTATATATTTACTGTAGTATTTCAACTGGGTTGTACATTTAATAAGGATATTCTCATTTTACCCACCACAAGCCCCAAAGTTATATTTAACCCCGTTTAGAAGCCTTTTTCTCTAATTACACAACGATGGATAAAACTGCATTAATAGTTTTTACAATAAATAAGCTGTTTTAATCTATTATCTAATCTACTATCTGATAACATCCCCTGAAACTATTTATTTAGTAAGCAATATCAGCTAGCATGCTTGAATGCACAAGTTAATTTGATTCAGATGTACTGATAATATAAAATCTTACACTTTAAACGGCTTACCTTTTAAAAGTACATCACAAACGGTCTGTTCTGCTGTAACTCTACGGCGCGTCTGCTACTTCCGGGAACTAATGAGAGGCTCATTAGTTTTTTTTTGTTTTTTTTTATGCGAAAGAGTCCCAGGACTTTAATATAAATAAGATATTATCACTAACATGCAGACAGAAATGGTAAAAACATTTATAGGAATGATAAAACGGCTTTTCAACACAGTCTACATTTGAATTCGACCGATTCGACTCTTGCTTTGGATTTCAGAATGACCATAGCATCATTTCAGATGCGATGAGTCCGAAGATTATTCCAGTTATTAATTAATTATTAATCTTTTTTTAATGCACGTTTTATTCCTAATAAATTTACTATATGTTTCTTCTGTAAATATTTTTCCATCACATTTTATGTGCATTTTTATTTCGTTGCATAAAGAGTATCCACCCCAACGAGTGTACGAGTTACATTTATTCACATCTTGTGCAGTATCTTAAAATGTGCAGACGTAAATGTTTTTTTCAGAAAACTAATATGACTCATTTAAAATTCTGTACTACTTACATTGCTGCATGCATACGTTTTCAGAAAGCGAATACTGGTCAAATACAATAGATCATCGCTAAGACATGGGATTGACCATTTTATAGTCCATTTATTAAGATTCTTAATGATTTTCAGTATATTTAACATAGATAGACTATAGAAAGTTATTGACAACATTATTATACTTCATTTTTCTGAACATGTACACGGGTTCTGTCGCGTGCACAGACGCGCGTGCGAGCCTTTGAAAGTATTTAGCTGCAGAAAGACGCGTTCGGCGTGTGCGCTGCGCACTATCTAGTGGACTTTTGTTTTCAAGCACTCAATTCACTCTGTTGTACAGCATGGGCTGTTGTACAGTACACACACATTGTCCGTGCCATCACAAAAATTGGGCTGCACGTGGATTGGGTAGTGCGGTCGTCCGCAAACACTCCTAATGACGGAAATCTCACGATGCGGACGGTGCGCGGACGCCCTAAGTATAGCCTACTTTGGGGTAGGACGTATCGGGCCCCCAATCCGCCCGGGCCCATATGCACGTGCATACCTTGCATGCCCAGACGCTACGCCACTGCTTCTGACAACAGGGATAGCTAGTATATTTGCTTACGTAGCATCACACGTGACAATTATGAGATTAATATCCCCTTTTACTCCAAAATATACAAAATCACAGTATTTGAAATAATGTGCTTCTGTGGTCCCATGTTGCTTCTTAACACAGAGTGAGGCAGAAAATTATATTATTTTATAAAATTTATACTGTGATACAGGCTATGTCAATTAATATTGCATTAGGCTACATCATATGAAAATACCTGAGATTGCTTAAGAACACAAATAAACACATATTATCGCAATCGTGTTTATTGTCTATGTTTCACCAGTCAAAAAATGACTCATGTTATTCAGCTGTAGAGATAGTTGTGTTCATAAGGCATTTACTGGAACATCTAGGCTGCGTCCGAAAACTGGAAAATGCTGCCTTCTGAGGACACATTTCAAGGTAGTAAGGCATCAAGGCACGTCCAAATCCAATGTTAGCTTCACTTCCTGTCTCATGAGATACCTTCCTCAGATCGATTTTTGAAAGAAGCATGGATGTATCCTTAGCTGCCTTTGATATCCCACAATCCTGTGCTTTCCATTCTGTGACAGTTGAGCTAGAAAAATAAAGATGGCGTCCGAAAGTTGCGTTTGCTGCACATTTTGTGTATAAATGTACGATTTTGGCCAACATATTTCAATTTTGATATCATTTCTATCGAGAAATTACTACTGTAATAATTAAATATTTGTTTAGTTCTCACCGTTCGCACTGCTCAGTCAATACATGGCTTCGGATGAAGACACAGCAGCTTCGTCTCCTGTGTTTTTTTCTTAACTGTTTATTTCCCCTCATCAGGTATGAACTGTACATACACTGCCCTCCAAAGGTTTGGAAACGCCCTAGAAAAGTCTAAAAAAAAAGTCTAAAGAAAAGTCCAAAACCCCCGGGGTTTTGGACAATTTTGGCATGATTCCTTTTTAATTTGTGATAATTTTGCACTGATAAGGGACAGCACAAACTACGAAAACATATTTTATTACATAAACAGTTTATACGTAGAAAAAACTTACATTGTATTCAATACATATGTAGTTCATTGTATTCTAAACTTAATTGTCAATCAATTGTTGAAGCTATTAAGGTGTGCTGACCCAAAAATCTTTTACAAACCTGGGCCAAGTTTAAACCAGTAACCAGGGATCACAGCTGGCAAAGGGTCTGACTTTGACATGTATACTGCCATTATTATGTAATCAAAATGAAAATTATTATTGCTGGTCTTCAATGATAATGACAAGTTACTTTAATGTATTTGCACCAAAAAATGATAAGGATTTATGCTGATATCTTCCAAAACCACACTTTGCCAGGGGTGTTTCCAAACTTGGAGGGCAGTGTAAATGCACTTTGAGTTATATTAAACGTTAAAAGTAGTATGCGATGTGGATGTTTTTGTTTAGAGTGTTGTATGAGTTGTTTTCGAGTGTTTGAGTTACTACATCATTTAGATGAGTTATGCTAATAAGGCAGGCCATGCGGTTCTTTTCTTTACTCTTTATTTAACCAGATAAAACTTTCTGAGATTAAAAATATATATATATAATTTGACTGGAATAAGTTCATGTTCTGGTATGGTCACTTAGAGAATACTTGAACATTTTTCTTTATTTGTTTATTCAGTCAATACATGGCTTCGGATGAAGACACAGCAGCTTTTTTTTCTTAACTGTTTATTTCCCCTCATCAGGCGGTGAGGGTACTACACTCACATCACTTCATTTTGGGTAAATATAATAATAATAATTCTTATAATAACTCTTCTTTAGGGTTGGGAACTGAGAACCAACGGTAGTGTTTTTTGAAATGAACTGGAACCATGCAAGATTTCTAAGTTGCGGTTCCAGAAACGGTTCTGGTGTGATGGGTGGGCGAAGCGCGAGGAGGGTATCCTTTAATAGAGACTTTTCACCTCATGAATATTAGTATAGCAATGAATGCACTGAAAAGCCCTCGTGCTACTCATATACGTCAATTATCAATTAGAGAGGTGCACAAAGCTGCACAATTAATCTTTAAAAGATTGTGTTCTTGATTTCATCACCCACATGATCTAATTCCTAAATGACAACCATTCACCCGTATATATTAAAACTTTGACAAAAATAAAATCACGACATTCAAATCTGTGTTCGCGTTGCCACTGATCTAGAGAGCAGTTGTCATGTTTAGATATAAATCGCTTCATAAACAATCTTTTCAAACACATTATCATTATCATTATTTCTGTAATAAATATTCCACTTATCACAGAAGTATACAATTATTATTCTGATAGAAACGCTGATGATACCAATCAAAATAGAATAAATCACTTTCTAAAAGTAACTGGACTTCAAATAACGACTGTGTCAATTGCATTGTTCGGCCACTAGGTGGCAACAAATTACTGTTAAAAATTTGTCTATCACTTAATCATTCTTTCAGAAACAAGTGAAGTCTTTATGAACCCAACTTTATAAAATATTCTGTTTCACCTTTCTGGATCTTACATGTGTGTTCAAGCATCTTATTTGTGTTGAATTTGTGGTAACTCTTTACAGCAGGGCTCGACAATAAGGACTGGGGCCAGTGTGAATGATGCTCGGGACAGTAGACTGAACGGTCACTTGCCCGATCGGGCCAGTGCTGTAGGGTGTGTGTTATATATCGTCTATGATATCGTAATTGTTGATTTAACGATCTGATATTATCGAGTATGTCCCTCACTTTACAAAAAACAAACAAAAACACACCCATTGAGTGCACGCATGCACGTGACATTGTTTAGTAGGTTAGACTAGTGCGCGTGCATATTTAGAGTGTACGCTTTCAATGCCTTTAGAATTCCCCAGAATTCAAGATAAGGGGCAAAAATGACCCTGTATATATTTCATATTTAACCTGTTAACCAATATTACACAAAGAGCGCCGATTTTCTTCCAACGAAAATAGTTTCAAAGTCCACAGCATTGTTTTGCGTCTCTGAGCAACACTTCCTGAATGAATCAGCTGCTTCAATGAATCGGTTGAATCTCAATGATTCGCTCATTAACAGTGATTTGCTGCCACCTATTGGTGGGTTTAATTTCACATTTAAAGTGTCTTCATCTTTTTTTAATAATTTCAAATAACAGCAGGCTATTTAACGTTTTTTATATTTTCAACATTAAAACATTTTTATGTATCTGTAACTGCTCTTGACTGATTCACTTTAATAAAGTTTAATCTATTCTATAGTTATATAGTTATACATTAGATTACAATTTCTGTACCTGAAAATCTCCTGTTTAAATCTACATGAAAAAACTTGAAAAGCACCATTTATTTAATTTATATGTTTGTTCTGTTGTATTTGTGCTATTACTCGTAATTTGATTATTTGTTACTATTTTATTACTTATTGTTTATTTGTCTAACAGTATTTAAAATATTTAATTTAAAATATTTAAAATAAGTTAATCTAGTAGCTTTTGGTGTCATAACCTTATTTATTGATGTTAAATGTAACAAAGACAACAAAAACAATAACTATGTTTATTTTATAGGCCCATTTTCTTGTCTTTTACTTTTATTAATTTTTTGTTGTGGGGCCAGTGAAAATTTTGGCGGGGCAAGTAAAAATTTGAACCACTGGCCCGACTGGGCCAGTAGAAAAAATCCTTAGCGTTGAGCCCTGTAAAGTAAGGTTCATTTGTTAACATTAGTTAATGTATTAACTAACATGAACTAACCTTGAGCAATACATTTGTTACAGTATTTGTTCATCTTTGGTAACGTTAATAAAAATACAGCTGTTCATAGTTTGTTCATTTTACTTCACAGGGCATTAACTAATGTTAACAAATACAGCTCTTGATTTTAAAGGTGCTCTAAGCGATCCTGGGTGGAGTAACTTCCTGTTGACATTCGAAGTGTTGTCAAACAAAACAGAGGCTAGCTAGACCCTCCCTCCTGCTCCTCCTCCCCCTCCCCTCCGTGCTTCCTGAAACAGTCATGAACGCGCATTTAAAATCATTCTTGTCGGTTATTGGCTGGAGCATGTTTATTATGATTCTTGGTCCAGGCTGCACCAGTTTGTTTTTATTGCCGTTTTTGGAGCTTGTGGCCACTACAGAGACCGCGTTTTTTTACAGTGTGTTCAGGGGACAGCTAGCGGATAGTGAGGAGATGTTTGCTGTATGTGACAAAAAATGTTTTGGCCTAAAAACGCATGACATCGCTTAGAGCACCTTTAATAATGTATTCATAAACGTTAAAATTAACAAAGATTAATAAAGGCTGTAGAAAGGTTCATTTATTAGTTCTTGTTATTGTAGTTAACTAAAGTTAATTATGAATTTTATTGTAAACCGTATTGTGAACCTTTTCACACAAATAATTATCAATCATGCATGCATACTTTGTCTAAACAGATGGCTTAGCAACATAATGGCATAATGACAGACACTGAAGGAATTGCTCGGTGATCGTCTGAAGAGTAGCTACTGTACACAGTAGCTACTCTGCTGAACACAGGTGTGCTGCTGGTGTCATGCACAGATAGACAGTAGCCTAATGATTACCCCATTCATGGTCTTCCCAATATTATGAAAAATGCCGTTGTATTTGAAGGATAGATTTTGAAGGAAACGGTAAGATATGCACATTTTATTTTTTAAAATGATTTGTCAATGACTCGCTGAGTTTACAATTGCATTACAATGCAAAAATAAGGCCTATCTGTTTCCATGAAAATATATAATCGTCCTAAAATATAGTAGTCAGCATTTGAAGTGGATCAAAAGTACATAACGTTTACAGGTACAAATGTACATTTTTGTTCATTTGGATAGATACTAAAAAATGATTTTGGAGAGATGCTAATCCAACTCCTACCACTAAATGTACCCATAACCATTTCTTTAAAATATGTACAGCTATAAAGAAAAACATAAGATAAGAGTAATCACAATAATTTATTTATCGCAAAAATGTCAAAAGTACTCCAAATGATGATGTGTCGCAGTGCTTTTGCGGTATATAATAGTTTTTTTTTTTTTTTTGTGAAGTACAGAGCAGAATTTAAGTTATTAATCACTGAAAATCTTATTCTGATCCACTCCAGGAAAGTGCACATTTCTCATTCAAACCAATATCACCCGAAACACAGCATGTCGCAATCAGTGATGAAGCAGGCGAGAGCCAATGGCTGTTTCTCAATTCTAAGAATGCAAAGAAAGTATTTGCGTTCTCTCTTGCCAGGCAACATTGAAAGAACGAACTCGAAAGGACACAGGGACACAGAATGCATCTTTGTGAGAATTGAGATGTGCTGTGATCTTGTTGCTCAACTGACCGTTCAGCACATATTAGGCAGTGGGTCAGCACCATCCAGTTCTCAATAAATAAAACATAACATCACAGATGTCATAACCTATTAAGATATTTACTTACATTATTGTTATTATTTGAAATAATAAGGTTCATGAGTTAACATTAGTTAACTACATTAGTTAACATGGTTCCAAGATCAGCAAGGATGTTGATCCAGGAACATGGTCTGCTTGATATCCAAGATGGCGCTGGTGTTTGTGGCTTGCCGTCTGCTTCCCAGTTTGTTTGTCTTCGCTCTGTCTGCTGTTCTGTGTTCCTCTGTTACGAGTTTGCCAACTCTGTTACAGTATGATCGTCAAAATTTGTTGGAGATAAGATCTTCGATGGAAAAGTTGCATACCGTTTTGCCGAGTGGATTTGATGCTCAACAAACAAACATGAACTAATAAATGAACTGCACCTATACAGCATTTATAAATCTTTGTTAATGTTAATTTTGACATTTACTAATACATTATTTAAAAAAAATCTTGTTAACATTAGTTAATGCACTGTGAACTAACATGAACAAACAATGAACAACTGTATTTTCATTTACTAACATTAACGAAGATTAGCAAATACAGTATGAAATGTATTGCTCATGCTTAGTTCATGTTAGTTAATACATTAACTAATGTTTAACTCATGAACCTTTATTGTTAGTGTTACCGAAATATTTTTTTTATCTTACATGAGTGCTTGTGTAAATGAGTGTATATTTAATATTATGCTTTGTCAACATTAAGATTCTTTTAAATAGGGCAATTAAAAAGTAATGCAGGCTTTCTCCAGGTATTTATAACTTTATTAAAATTATGCCAAACAGAGCGACAAATATATTCTTTCACAAGCCATCAAATATTTGCAAGCTTTCAGTGAGAATTTCTTGAGCGAGAACAAGAGAAGTATAAAGCTTACAGGCTTCTGTACGCCATCCGCCCACGATGACTTTGGATTTTTAATGGTTCGATTCTTTCAAATCTGCACTCAATGCGTCGTCGATGAAAAGAACACATTTTTTAAACACAATTTTACAATACAAAAAGTAATACTATCTATTGCAATTGTTCGAACATTAAGAATGTTATGTACTCATAAATTCATATTCAATTTTAAATTAATTGATTTTAGTGTTTTTTTTTTTAATCTAGATGAATGGCCATAGCTTAAAAAATGTCATGGTGCGACCGTGATTTATCTTAAAATGTATTTATTTCCTTAACATGCTTAACATTTTTTTTTTTTTTTTTTTTACAAGTTCTCAGTAATTAAAGTGTTTAGAAACAAAGTATTTGCAGTTTAAGATCTGTAAAGACTGACCCTATATTTTTGTTCTATAACTTCAGAGTTGCCTTCTTAAATGTAGTTTAATACTTACTTTCCCTGTAAATAGCATAAAAATGATAAAAAATGTTTTAAACCAGATTTTATTAATTTCACTGAATTTTCATGAACACAAATTTTATAAACACCTTTTTATATATAAAAGAATCACATCGCAAACAAGTGCACCATTTCATTTAAGTTGAAATTAATTCTTTAATTCATCAAGGACACATTAGGCTTAAATTGATCAAAAGTGACACACTGTAAAACCGAACAGTGAAATTAATTAAATTAAATGAGTTTGTTTCACTCAAATAATAATGAAAGTTCATTGTACTTAATAGAAAAAAGTTGCATGAACTCAATTTTCATTGTAGTAAGCTGAACTTAATAATAATGCTTTGTGTCAGACCATATAAATAACTGTTGAAATTAAGTGTTATTTTGTGTGTTTTTGCACAAGATTAACATATGGAGATATAAGTTAATGTTTAATGTTGGGATTCAGGGGGGTTCTGTTATTGTTAGTTTTGTAGGGTTACCACTGTGGTGAAGAGTAGAGCCTGTGGTTAGGTTGAGGATGAGCTGCAAAACATTTAAGACCACATATGTTGTTTGATTACATATATGCAAGTATGTAATGACTCTCTGATAATGTCTCTCTGATAGTTATAATAGCATGTGTTATTTGCTATGTAACATTTAACCAAGATCTGAATGTGATGTTTATGTAAATTAACTGTATGTAATTAACATTATGATGAGTTGGGAAAGGGATACTGGTGAC
The DNA here is from genome assembly GCA_028476615.1 of Culter alburnus. NCBI lineage: Eukaryota > Metazoa > Chordata > Actinopteri > Cypriniformes > Xenocyprididae > Culter > Culter alburnus. The sequence continues at coordinate 32,002 of JAOTNS010003011.1, forward strand.
AGGAATGTTAGTGAGAGACACCTGTGCACCACACTGGCCTCGATCCGCTTCCATGGCTCTCAGCCCCACCCCACTTGTCACAAAGATTTTATGTTCTACCAACTTTAAAAAAATGAGTTAGTTTACTTAAATGTTTTGAGGTAATAAGTTTCCTCAAATGTTTTGAGTATTCTGAACTTATTGGGTTTTACAGTACAGTAAAGACATTTATAATTTTACAAAAGGACATAAATTTATCATGGAAAACATTCTGCAATGGTCGCACCACATGAATTGGCCACCTAAACAAAAGCTAGCTTCCCACAAAAAGTCACTATGAAATTTGTAATAGAAGTATATATTTGCAGAAATAACTCAGTATTCATTGTTTTTGTTTTTTTTGAGGTTATACCACATGATGTGGGAACTACATACCAGCCGTTAAAAAGGTTATTTATTTATTTATTTATTTATTTTAAAAGTTACAAACCTGCTCGCTGCTTCCATGGGTCCTTAATTCGCAAATTGGTATATGATGCAACTTGCTTTCTTTGAATGGATTTCAACATGACATTTGTGGACATTTTTTGATGGCTGCACCCACATGATATTTCATAAAAAATGGACATCATCGGACAAAGTTTGTTTGTATAAAACTGAAAACTGAAAACTGGAAGAAATGCAACCAGACAGAAAATTTAGGTGTCACGTCATTGACCCACTTGCGTTCTTAAAGATTGGAACTGGACTTTGACGGTTGATGATGACATAGTTCAAGAAGTCAAGTCAAGTCACCTTTATTTATATAGCGCTTTTTACAATGCAGATTGTGTCAAAGCAGCTTTACATTGATAACTGGTACATAATTTCGCTGCACAGCAGCTCTTAAATAATAGTGTCAATGCAGGCAGATCAGAAGCACTGTTGAATAAATGTAAAGAATACTATTGAATATCAAATGTCAAATGTCCCCAACTAAGCAAGCCAAAGGCGACAGCGGCAAGGAACCCAAACTCCATCAGGTGACATCAGGTGGCAAACAAGTGGCAAATAGGTGTTAAATGGAGAAAAAAAAAAAAAACCTTGGGAGAAACCAGGCTTAGTCGGGGGGCCAGTTCTCCTCTGGCGAACAGTGCTTTGTTACAATAAGGTTGCTGTCATAAGTCTGATAGAATCGCAACAATCAAAGTATTTATTTCAGTTCCATCCAGTTGAGGATCGTATTCATCACGCCGGTATGGACGGTCTGTTTGAGGAACTGTGGCACTGGCTGTCGTGTTGATGATGTCTTCACAATGGATGATCTAGTTGACTCGATCTCTGCTGATACTTCCGGGCTGCGTTGTGGTCGTGTCATGGCACCGGTCCTTGGTGTCAGCTGGATACGGCCCGATCGGTTGACTACGGTAAACCTCGGGATAAACAGAAAGACTAATATTAGCGTAGATGCCATCTTTTTCTGAGTAACGAGTACATGGGTTATAGGAAGTGTTCCGGTTCCGGCTGACCTAATTTATGCAGCCTAATAATCCTTTAACGGATTTGAAAATATAAATTGATAATGGGTTATGTGTATGCCAGGTTAAAGAGATGAGTTTTAGTCTAGATTTAAACTGACAGAGTGTGTCTGCTTCCGAACAATGCTAGGAAGATTGTTCCAGAGTTAGGTGCCAAATAGGGAAGAAGGATCTACCGCCTGCAGTTGATTTTGATATTAGGTATTATCAGCTGGCCTGAATTCTGAGATCGCAATAAACTGTGAAGGACTATAATGTATTAAGAGCTCCTTAGGTACTGGGGAGCTAAACCATTTAGTGCTTTGTAAGTAATTAGCAAGATTTTAAAATCTATATGATGTTTTAACAGGAAGCCAATGCAGTGATGACAGAACTGGGCTAATATGGTCATATTCCTAGTTCTAGTAAGAACTCTAGCTGCTGCATTTTGTACGAGCTGTAGTTTATTTATCAAGCGAGCAGAACAACCACCCAGTAGAGCGTTACAGTAGTCTAGCCTTGAGGTCATAAACGCATGAACTAACTGTTCTGCATTTTCATTGAGAGCATATGTCTTAGTTTAGATATATTTTTCAGATGGAAGAATGCAGTTTACAGATGCTAGTAACATGGCCTTCAAATGAAAGATTGGTATCAAAGAGCACACCGGGTTCCTAACTGACGACAAGACCTTAACAGAGCAGCCATAAAGGTTAGACAGTATTCTAGATTATTGCGTGAAGAAGTTTTCGGTCCAATAATTAGAATCTCTGTTTTTCCTGAATGTAGTAGTAGGAAATTATGATCATCCAGTTTTTATATCAGCTATACATTCTGTTAATTTAGCGAATTGGTGATTTCGTCAGGGGCGGAAGAGAAATATAGAGCTGAGTATCATCAGCGTAACAATGAAAACTAATGTCCTGCTTCCTAATGATATCTCCCAATGGTAGCATGTACAGAGTAAAAGCAACGGTCCTAGTCTGAGCCTTGCGGTACTCCATATTTTACTTGTGATTTAATATGACATCTCATCATTTACTACTACAAACTGATAACGGTCAGTAAGTATGATTTGAACCATGACAGCAATTCCACTAATGCCTACATAATTTCGAGTTGTTAGACGAATATTGTGATCGATAGTGTCAATGCAGCACTAAGATCCTAACACTAATAGAGAGATACAACCACGATCTGATGATAAAAAAAGCAATCATTAGTAACTCTAATGAGAGCAGTCTCAGTACTATGTACGGTCTAAATCCTGACTGGAAATCTTCACAGATACTATTCTTTCTAAAAAGGAAATAGTTGTGATGATAACTGCCTTTTCTAGTATTTTGACAGAAAGTGAGATTGAGATCAGCTGGTAATTGACTAATTCTCTAGGATCAAGTTGTGGTTTTTTAATAAGAGGTTTAAACAGCCAGCTTAAAGTTTTGGTACGTATCCTAGTGATAAAGATGAATATAACATTAAGAAGAGGATCTATAACCTCTGGAAGCATCTCTTTCAATAGCTTAGTCGGTATAGGGTAACATACATGTGGATGATTTGATGTGATTTAACAAGAGACAATTCTTCCTCTCCTAAAGCAGTAAATGAATTGAATTTTCTTTAGGGACACTACAATGTACTGTCTAACACAAGACTGTAGTAGACGGTTGCATGGTTATAATTTTTTTCTTAATATTATCAATCTGCAAGTAAAGAAGTTCATAAAGTCATTACTGCTGTGCTCTTTGGAAACATCAGAAGACAGAGGCAATAGTTTCTGTTGCAATATCGAGGTCTTCTAAGCTGTCTGGTATGCTAAGGCGATGAAAAACTGATCAGGAAGATTATTTATAAGCAATCTTTAGTGGTAGAAGTGATGGTTCTACCATATTTATGGCAGGGAGGCAGTTTAGCTCTTTGATAAATGTAGTATACATGAGATAGATAATGATCTGAGATGTCGTCACCCTGCTGCAGATTTCAACGGCATCAATTCGATTCCCTGACAATATTAGATCTAAAGTATGATTACGACAGTGAGTGGATCCGGCACGTGTGTAACACCAATAGAGTTTAGAATGTCTGTAAATGCCAATCCTAATGAGTCTTTTTTATTATCTACATGGATATTAAAACATCACCAACAACAAGGACTTTATCTGCAGCTAGTACTAATTCTGATAGAAAATCGGCAATCTCTTTGATAAGTCTGTATTGGCCCTGGTGGGCTGTATACAGTAGCCAACACAAATGTCAAACTTACATAAGTTACGTAAAGCACCATCACTTCGAAGGAATTATATTTGAAAGACTTCTGGCTGATACTGTAAATATTACTATAAATTACAGCAACACCTCCCCCTTTTCCTTTCTGTTAAGGATTGTGCGATAATCATAACCTTGAGGAGAGATCATTTAAAGTAGTGTAATCGTCCGGTTTAGCCAGGTTCTGTCAAACACAACATCTAGATTATTGTCTGTGATAACGTTTACAATAAGTGCTTTTGAAGAAAGTGATCTAATATTTAAAAACCAGCTTTATCATTTTGTTTATCATTATTATCTCTATTTTTTATTTGTTGAACATCAATTAAATTTTTACCATTAAATGGGTTTGGAAGTTTTTGTTTTACTAATTCGGGGTACAGACACAGTCTCTATATGATAATATCTAGGTGCAAGAGTTTATGTGTTGGGAATTATCGATTCTGTAACGTGAGGCAGCTAGCAGACGGTCGGTTTAGCCAGTCTGTCTGCTTGTCCTGCTGGGCCCCAGTTTGTCATGTTTTAGTTCTGAGACTATGTGCCATATACTAGAGAGAAGAGCAGCACATCCCGGGACGGATGAATACCATCTCTTTTCAAAGGTCAGGTCTGCCCCAAAAGCTTTTCAAATTGTCTATGAAACCTATATTATTCTGCGGACACACTTAGACAGCCAGCCATTGAGTGATGATAATCTGCTAACATATCATCACTCCTACGAACAGGAAGAGGGCCAGAACAAATTACTTCTCCTGACATTGTACTTGCGAGTTCACACCTCTTTAATGTAATTTTAGTGATCTCCGATTGGCGAAGTCGAACATCATTTGTGCCGACGTGAATAATAATTTTAGAGTATTACGATAGCATTAGCCAGCACTTTTAAATTTGCTTTGATGTCAGGTGCTCTAGCTCCCGGCAAAACATGTGACTATGGTGGCTGGTGTTTCTATTTCACGTTCCGTGTAATAGAATCACCAATAACTAGGGCATTTCAACAGGATTCCAGTGGGTGCGTCACTGAGTGGGGAGAACCTGTTGATGTTCTATTGGAACGGAAAGGTGGTGTTTTCCGCGGCTAGGCCGCCTCACCGTTACCCAAGTGCCCTGCTGCGCGGGCTCTACAGCCGGAACCGAACATGTCAGAGTTCACTAAGCTAGTCGCATCCAAAACAGTATCTGAAGCCCCTGCATTCTTACTATCCTCGATTAAGTTTGGATGCGTGTCTCTAATTCTGAGATTCTCTCTGTCAGCCTGACTATTTCCCTACATTATGACATGTAAATCCCTCGTCGCTGACAGAGAGAGCTACACTGAACATGTGACAAACTGAACACGAGATAACAGTGGGAAAGGATGACATGACTCATCGTGTTTGTAGACTGATCCGAGTTACCACTGTAGATGATCCGAGTTACACAAGCTGTTTGATGAAAGCGTTGAAAAGGATGCGAGCGAGAATGATGACAAGTTAACAAGCGAGATGCAAAAGCGTTGTGTAACGCGATTTAGATTCAAAGATTACAGGCTAGCGACGTCAGATTAATGTGGTAGGCAATAATAAAAATATAAGCACAATGAATAAAAGTAAGAGATTCAATAAAAGTAAGAGAAAACAAAGCTATACGGAGACGCAAACACCAGCAGCGAGGCAGAGGCAGCGAGGCAGACAGGAGCAGAACACAAGAACACAAATACTGTGTCCCAGTTTGCATATACTTCCTAAATAGTATTCGAAATTAGAATTTAGTGTGTTCCAAATCGTAGTACTGTTTGTATCGTATTGTTGTATCGGATATAAGATGATGTTTTTTTCTTAGAAATACATCTGAAAAAAACGGGTTCATCTTATATTCAGGGTCTAGACCAGGGGTGGCGAATTCCGGTCTTAGAGAGCCACAGTCCTGCAGAGTTCAGCTCCAATCCTGATAAAATCTCAACTGCATGTAGCTTCCTAGTAACCCTTCAGACCTTGATTAGCTTGTTCAGGTGTGTTTGATTATTGTTGAAGAAAAACTCGGCAGGACTGTGGCTCTCCAGGATTGAGGTTTGACACTCCTGGTCTAAACTTTTACATGTCAACAATACAGAGTTCTCCACCACCCATGACTGGCAGTTGAACGTGCCACTACACTTCTCTTCAAAATGGTAGGAAATTAAATTTGAAAGATTTCAACTGTGACAAGATGATTGACAGGGCAGTTTAAAAGGACAGGATGCACATAAATAAGCATCAAAACTGTCGTCAAAGACATAATTATGACAAATGTGTCCCAAAGCTTGCCTACACTTCTGCTACACACTCAAAAGTACAAACCCGATTCCAAAAAAGTTGGGACACTGTACAAATTGTGAATAAAAACAGAATGCAATGATGTAGAAGTTAAAAAATTACAATATTTTATCAGAATACAACATAGATGACATATCAACTGTTTTAACTGAGAAAATGTATCATTGTAAGGGAAAAATAAGTTGATTTTAAATTTCATGGCATCAACACATCTCAAAAAAGTTGGGACAAGGCCATGTTTACCACTGTGTGGCATCCCCTCTTCTTTTTATAACAGTCTGCAAATGTCTGGGGACTGAGAAGACAAGTTCAGACAGGACCACTTTGGCAAGTTACTTGAGTTTATTGAACACAATTATCTTTGGTGGTATGGTTCCTTAGGGGTTCTTGCTCCAAAATTAATTGAACATACAAGAGCTTTAACATTACCCCCCGGAACCATCAGCTTGGAAATACATAGACAATTAAGACACTTAGTAATGTCTTTAAAGCGAACATGGTAATCATGTAGATATGGCGTGGACGTCTATACTGTAGCTTGGTTATGAGGATGAGTGTCTCTCGGCAGTGAGGTCCATGCCAGCCGGGACTGAAAGCCTTAGTGACTGAAACAATAGAAGGGGACAACCAGAAGTGCACAGTAATCTGCTCATGCTATAATGGGGGGGGAGGGAGGGGGGGAGGGAGGGTTGCGAGCAGTTTGAGCGTTTTTAAATGAGCCTTGGCCCAGAGAAAACGCCTGCGCTTCTGGATCATGTTTAGATATGGCTCTGTTTTGACTTAGAGTTTTAGCGATAGCACAGTGGATTGTGTTCACCGACAATGTTTTCTGGAAGTATTCCTGAGCCCATGTGTGATTTCATTACAGTAGCATTCCTGTATGTGATGCAGTGCGTCTAAGGGCCCAAAGTCACGGGCATCCAGTATGGTTTTCCGGCCTTGACCCTTACGCACAGAGATTGTTCCAGATTCTCTGAATCTTGGATGATATTAGACTGTAGATGATGATAACTTCAAACTCTTTACATTTTTCTCTGAGAAACTCCTTTCTTGTATTGCTCCACTATTTTTCGCCACAGTATTGGGGGAATTGGTGATCCTCTGCCCATCTTGACTTCTGAGAGACCCTGCCACTCTGAGAGCTCTTTTTATACCCAATCATGTGCCAATTGACCTAAGTTGCAATTGGTCCTCCAGCTGTTCCTTATGTACATTTAACTTTTCCGGTCTCTTATTGCTACCTGTCCCAACTTTTTTGGAATGTGTAGCTCTCATGAAATCCAAAATTAGCCAATATTTGGCATGACATTTCAAAATGTCTCACTTTCAACATTTGATATGTTACCTATATTCTATTGTGAATAAAAGTTTATGAGATTTGTAAATTATTGCATTCCTTTTTTATTCACAATTTGTACAGTGTCCCAACTTTTTTGGAATTGGTTTGTATGTACATTTTCTTCACAAAACAGTAAATACTTTTAGGTCATAGTATAAGTAGGCGAATTGGGACACAGCAAAGGACACGAGTAGGGCTGCAGCTATCAATTATTTTAGTAATCGAGTATTCTACAGATTATTCCATCGATTAATCGAGTAATTGGATAAGAAGAAGTTTCTTTATTAAAGAACAATACTAAATATACAAGAGAAAATAAGGCAGGTCTCTTAAAACAACTCTTGAACTCTTGAACAACTAATTTGTTTCCTTTTTAGAAAAATTAAAAATTTTATTGCTGAAATTGCATTCATTAAAATCTGTGAAAACTAAACCAATTTAGTGCATTTAATTTCCATATTACATTTAAAATGAAAATACAAATATATAAATAAAAAAATCATAAAAATATAAACATCTATTTTTAAATTATTTAAAAAAAAAAGTTAATAAAACTAAGGCATAAATCAAAATAATAGCAGGAGGAGAAAGATGAGACAGTATTTCTAATGAAATCTGCACAACTTTGAATTAAACAGTATTTTGATGGAAGTGTCTTATAAACTTAGCAAGTTCCCAAGACGGGCTAATGTACATTCATTTTGTCACGTTCCCAGTCATTCCCGGACTACGTTTCCCACAATCCTCCCTGGCAATCACCTGCACTCACTCCACCAATCACCAATTGCCACATACTGCTACAGCACATTATCTGGACTATTTAAGCCACACACACCCTCATATACTTTGCGAGGTCTTGTTAACCATTGTTGCAATTCTGAGCATTTCTATCTTGTCTGTCTGTCTTCCTGCCTGTTACTGATCCCGTCTGTTCCTCGTGTTACGATTCCTGCTGCCTGTCCTTTGGACCTTTTGGATTGTTTATTGTTTCCTGGTTTTGTGAATGCTTTCCGCCTGCCCTGATTCATTGTCTGTTCCTCAACTACGATTCTGCCTGCTCTCTGCCATACCTGTTTGCCACTGTTTGGACCTGTTTGCCATTGCCTGTCTTACTACGAGCTCTGTTTAATAAAAGCCTGCAGATGGATCTTACCCTGAGTCCCGCCTCGTTACACATTTACTATATTTACCTGACATTTTGTTTTCTGTGGTATTTTTATGCATCACTGTGAGAGGAGTAGGTGTGTGTGTGTGTGTGTGTGTGTTCATTCTTGTGGTTTATGAGGACACAAATGTGTATAATAACATGGGTATTACAACGTAAACATGGTTCCTGTGTCCTCGTAAACCTACTGGCTTAAAAAACATACTAAATAATGTGTTTTTGTTTTTTTTTAATTCAAAAAACGCAGACAGTTTCCTGTGATGGGTAGGTTTAGGGGTAGGGGTAGGGGTAGTGTAGGGGGATAGAATATACAGTTTGTACAGTATAAAAACCATTATGCCTATGGAGAGTCCCCGTAAACCACATATACAAGTGTGTGTGTGCGTGTGTGTGTGTGACAGAGAGAGAGTGAGACTATCATAACAGCATATTGATTCAGGCTAAATGCAAACACTAATGTTACCTGCTGTCGACTCCACAGAAAGTGGGATGAAAAGGCATGATATTACAGAGACAGCAGACGGCGGACAGCGTGGCCCAAACTAATCTCGCCCAGTGCGGCGCTGTCCAGTTAACAGCGCAGCTCAAACCACATTACTTACTGCTCCGCAGAAATTCAGGGGTTTTTCACTGCACATTAAATAATGAAGATCAGCATGAAGTTATTACATTTTTTACATTAGTTGTGTTTGACAGGCTACTTTGAAGAATTGCATATGTAGCCACGTCCTCACTGTGCAGTCAAGTTGGTCGCACAGCACGGGCCATTGAGCCGCTCAGATGACATGTCAGCGCGAGCTCTGTAACACTGTGTCGTTTCGTCCCACTGAATGACTTCCCATCTTCTTTGTTTACATCACGTCCATAGTTTAGTGGGTTGTGCTCAAATTCTTTATTTCAAATGTAGGCACGCAGCAGGCGCACTCATAATGGAAGCAACGTGGTCGTGACACGCATGCTTTGCGTTTTCCAGGCGCATCGAGATGAAAAATTCTCAACTTTTCAGAATGCCCGCAAGCACACCGCAGGTCATGTGACAAACCAACTGATCAGCTTCTACCTTTCTGTAACAAAACATCAAAAGCTCAGCCAAACAGCTGATCATAGATGTACAGGGTGGTTTTTATATCTCATCTCTATAATTATATAGAGTAGTAAAGCTAATGCAAGGGCTAGAAATCAATTTTCCTGAAACTTCCTCATCAATCGTGGAGAGCACAGATCATGGGTGCATAGCAGTGACAGATGCCACGGGAGCGCAAACGCTTTGGAAAGAAGGAGAAAGCGGTGCGGCCGCGCTTTCCACGCATTTTAGACGCGATATGTGAACGACCCCTAAAGCTTCTTGAGGCGGCAGGGTTGCCAAGTAATGCGGTTTTCCTGTGGAATTGGGAATTTTTTCTCTACTGGTTAAAGGTTTATTTGACTGAAATGCTTGTATTGAGATATTTTACCCATTTTACATTCTAACAATGATAAAACTATGGTAGATGATGAGTTTTGTTTGGAAGAGCACTGGTAGTGAGCTCCTTTATGAAAACAGTGTTTGATTACTACTATGATTTTCAAGTTGAATTGTGTATAACGCATACAGTAACTGTAGAAATGTATTTTAGGTATTTAGGCCATTGAGCTAGTTTTGTTATGCAGACCTGGCAACCCTGTGAGGTGGCAAGTTTTGAATTTATAACGAGTGCGGGATTTGATGTTTCATGGTCGCTGCTGAGAATGGAGATGAAGATCACTGAAAAAAGGCTTGAATTTGAGTCTGTTACTCACAATCAAATGGATTCTAAAGATTTGGTTTACAGCACACAAATAAAATTCATTACTTTTGTGAATTTATGTTGCGTTTTTGGTCTATTTTATTGTCAGTCACAGCATAGAACTATACTGAAAAAGCTTTTTGTGTCCCACGGCAAACAAAATAAATATTATAAAACAAATAATGGTTAAACAATTACAGAAATGTTATTTATTTTAACATTTTATAGTGCAGTCTTTTTTTAACATTATGTAATCCTTCGAAAAACGTCTCAGGTTACTCATGTAACCATGGTTCCCAGAAAACACTATGGGAAATGCCTCCATGTGAACTTGGTGTCTGAAATGCTTATCAAATCACGGCAATCGTATTGACTGGCGACAGCCCATGTCATCAAGGTGCGACCCAAAAGTATATAAGAGGCGCCTGGAGAAAATGTCATCCACTTATCATCTGAAGGGACTGTTCAGCAGGCGGCCCCGAGGCATGGCAGGGAAATGCAGTGTCTCGTTCACTCTCAGGGAACCATGGTTACATGCGTAACCTGAGACATTCTCTTTCGAAAGGGAACTCGCACAGCGTTGAATGCTATGGGGAACAATATACCCGTGACGGCATGCTGAGGGGAGTGCATGCCAAAGGATGGCAGTGTATGACTACTGTCAGATCAAGCAGTTTCAACTGAAATGCCAGAATCACTCTCCCAATGGGTCCCAATTGGGCTGTCAGTGACAGCACTCCCTACAGTCATAGCCCAAGCTACAAGCCTCAAAGAGGCCTCCAAATATGAAGGCCTGCCAAGGCTGCTCAAAGACTTGGGACCAACAGCTTCATATAGATGGGGTCCCTTTTTAGGAAATGTGGCTTCAGTCACTTCTCAGGAACATAGTCGACCCCGAATGCCACCAGTGAGGCTGACCTGGTTTCTTCTTACTTTACTAGTAACCTAGTCTGGCCAGCACCTGTCTGTTTCCTAGAAACAGAGTCTCTAGATTACACTTGCCTCTCGAAGAATCCAGAAAGAGGGGCTGCAAAATGGCAATAAACTAACTCAGACCAAATCGTAGAGACGGGCATCCTGGAGAGTAGGACTCAGCATAGCACTTTTCAGACCTTGCAACCGAGGGGAGTCATTCTGCTCGATCCTAGTATCTACAGAGCGCTCATTTTTCAAAGCACTAAGGAGGCTGTGCACTCTAGAGACCCTAGTGAGGGGAGTGCTCTCAGCCTGAGGGCTAATCTAACTGGGAGGTCTGATGTGAGGCCTTCAACTGTCAAAACCCAGTATTGATGGGAGGTTGCCCTCAGGGAGGCCTGCTAAGGCTAGCTACCTGATAGCAAGCATCCACTAACTGCCAAAACCCAGTATGCTGGGAGGTCGCCCTCAGGGAGGCCTGCCAAGGTCAAGTACTTGATAGCAAAATTTTGCTGGCTGACACATTCCCACATTGTTGGGAGCCCGCCTTCAGGACGGCCTGCTGAGGCCAGCTAGCTGATAGCGAGTCTTGCTGGCTGACAGGTACCCATATTAATGGCGAGTTAACCTTCAGTGAGGCCCACTAGGGCCAGTCACCTGTAAGCAAATCTTGTTAGCGAATAGAACCCAAACCATTGCGGACTCGCCCTCAGAGAGGCCTGCTAAGGCCAGCTACCTGAAAGCTAGCTTTACTACTGAGAAATAGCCACACTGTTGGGGACTCTCCCTCAGAGAGGCCTATTGGGGCCTGCATATCTGGAAGCGAGTCATTACTAGCTGCCACATATCCCATTATTGGGAACTCGCTCATAGGGAGGCCTGCTAAGGTCAGCCACCTGATAGCGAGTCTGCTAAACACCCAAGTGTTGGAGACTCACTCTCAGGGAGGCCTGCTAAATCCAGCAACCTGATAGAATGTTTTCTAGTAAAAATAGACTGTCTATGCAACGCCTAAGCCTGGAACCTAAACAAATTGTCAACAAGCAGTTTAATTAATAAAAACACTATTCTACCCTTTGAGCAAGGGGAGTACAGTCTTACGCCACCATGCTCTGGAGGAGGCCTGACCAAGGGCCTACCACTCCAGATGAACACGGGCGTCAACACGTGGCAATGCTTGGGCTTCAAGGGACACTCATTAACCAGACTAAGTAAAGGTTAAATATTCCGCTCGACCAAAGCCAAGATGGTGCAGGGCAGAAGAGTACAGTGCTAACAGCAAAGTACTCCCCCTGTTAAAACAGGGTCTTATTTGAGTACTATCAGCATGACCATGAGAATACTACAGGATGGAGGCCTATCAGTGTGCTCTTACCATGACAGAAATGGTATCTGCACTCTGCCCTAGGGGAATGGAGGCCTTTCCTTAAAAAGGCAACCACATTCGACCCAGCACTTGAACATCAGTTCATCAGGCTTAAGGGAGAGCCTAGACTAGAGGCCTAGCTATTAGCTAGATTCTGAAGAGCAGGGCCACAGCAAAAATACACTATTCAGAAAGTGAAAGGGGCCTAACACCACCCAGGAGACAACTGCACCGGAGAGGCCTAAGTTAATGGCCTGCGACCCTAGCCATTATCTATTCTGCCTCTACCAACATGCATTTACCCAAATGCAGAAAGGGGGCGGGCCTTGGCCAGAGGACTCTCGCAATGAGAGGAGGACAACACTAGGAATGCTAGATGGAACCTACACTCAGATAGTGAGGGGTCAGGGGCAAGAATGCTAGCAGACCGCCTCCACTAACCCTAGTATTAGCCTAGGCACAGCTCCTCCACTGCTTCAGGGGAAAGACCCTGCCCCTGATCGAGATCCTTCAGCAGGTCTGCCTGGTATGCCTTCAACACTGCCATCATGTGCGGGGCAGCACCAGCCTGACCCGCTGCTGTGTATGCCCTGCCATTTAAGCTTGATGTCACTTTAATAGGCTTAGATGGCAGGGTCAGAGCTTTCAGTGTCGATGCCTGCCCCTACGCGAGATAATCCGCAAATGTCTCATCAATCGGTGGCATCGACACATACCTATATTCGCCCAATACCTTGACATCAGCGAAATTAGCCTGCTGATGTCAATGAATGCGAGCTGAATATGGGTTCTTCCATGACTTCTTGATCTCAGTGTGAAGATCAGGAAAGAATGGAAGGCTGGAGGATTATGGCCAGAGAGAAACCGATGGCACTCCCATGGCAACTGTAACCTGCCAGCAGCGCGTTCCATAGCCTCCATGAGCTCTGCATATGCAGGGCAGGGCGGCTGTAAGGATTCAGGAAACTCACCCTCTCTATCATCATCAGCCATCTCCTGCTCTGCTGGAAGAACACTCACTGCTGGACCTGAGGATATAGATGACAACACATTAGACTTGTGCCGATATTCAGTAATGCGATATATCGCGATAATGAATATGCACGGTATTGTTATCGTGGGCATTTCAAAATACCATAAATAATAATTTATTACCAATTATTAAAATTTTTATAATGCATATAAGAATACTTTCCCCATCAACCGTATAAAATGCACAACATCGCTGTATTCTGCGTCAAAAGAACACGCGCTCAGATGTAAACACGCCCAACGTGCACGAGAAGCACATGGCGGAACGAGTGAAGGAGACGAGCTGAATGAAAGTGTGCATTCACTCTCTGACAGCAGAGGGCGCTAATGGAACAGCAGAGTGCAACGGTTACCCCGGAAACCCCATAAACAAAGCAACTGCGCTGGTGAAGTTTTTAAAACATATATTTTAATCTGGACTACAACATGCCCTAATGATTAGAAATGTTCTGATTATTTGTTATTGTTCAGTAAAACTTAAAGACATACGGCTTCATTAGTTAACATGTTAATTCATTATTACCAAACTGACAATGAAAAATACTTATAAAGCATTAATTATTCTTAGTTAATGTTAATTTCTTAGTTACTGTTTAATAACATTACTAAAATCAAAAGTACTTATTTAATGGACCTGAGAGAAAACTAACAATGATCAGTTGTGTTTCTTAACTAACATTAACAAAAAATAATACTTTCTGTAACAAATGTAGCTGTTGCTCAATCTTAGTTAATGCATTAAATAATGAGACCTTATTGTAAAGTGAAACCTGTTGTTCTTTATGGCCTAATTCTTTTGCACTTTAATCTGTTTGAAAATTTGACTTTATATTTTTTTTGTGTATTGTATTATTGTATTTAAACATTCAGAGTTATTTTTGTTATTACAAAAAGAGTTCTTAAACCTGTTATAGCCTACTATGACAACACTTTTTTTGCAACTTATTCCAATATCGTGATAATACCGTATACCGTGATAAAAGCTTCAGCAATTAATCGCAACATGAAAATTTGATACCGTCACATGCCTACAACACATCCTCTCCCAGCAGCTCACTCTCGTCATTCGCAGAATCGCGCAAGAGGTCTACACCCCTCTCAAACTCTTCGGTGAGCTCCATCTTAGAGCCCCATGATCTGAGTCTCCGCTCTGCCTCAGTACGAGCGAGACCCGAACCACCAGGCCCAGATGCTGAACTGTGTAAAACATCTTGGACACAGATCCACACACTTCTGAAAATGTTTAGTTTTCTCTGTGCACGTCATACTTTACTTTGCCGGCAATCGTGCGTCACACAAACTGTCCCTGAAGACAAAAAGAGGATGACATGTTTTCTAGGTGCCCTTATATACTTATTGTAATAAAGTTCGTAGTTGGGGGAAGGAAGAGGTCAGGGACGGCGAACAACTGCTGACTGAGACTTTATTAAGTATCAAAAAAGGTTCAACAGAAAGACTGTGCAACGCACAACAACGAAAATAAACAATCCACAAAGGGCTTCACTCCAGGTTCGGTATACGCTATCCACAAGGGCTTCTCTCCAAGTTTGGTTTACACAATCCACAAGGGCTTCACTCCACGAACCTCGACTCGACTCAGTCAGCAGTTCCCCTCTCTCTCATACACTCCTGCTTCTCACGGCGTTTTGTCCTGTCTCCGCGCCAATCACTGGAATGAGAAACAGGTGTTCGTGATTTGTATTCAACCCACTCACACTTACCACGCGTCTCCCGCTATTCTCTCCGGTTGCAGACCTCGCTGAACCACGCCCCCCCTCACCACACTTATATACTAGGTGCACCTTGATGATGTACGATGATGTATGACAAACCAATACGATTGCCGTGATTTGATAAGCATTTCAGACACTGGTTCACGTGGAGGCGTTTCCCATAGCGTTCAACACAGTGCGAGTTCCCTTTTAAAAGCAAACAAGTTTGCAGCAGGAGTCACACAGAACAGAGCGAAATGTTAGGAAAATAAGGATTTGTACACATTTGTATGCCTGTAAAGTTGTTCGAACATAAATGTATGCTTTAGTGCTGTCAATACATGAATATTGTACGTTTCAGTGTCTATAGAAATGTAAGTAAATGTGGTAGAACCATACTTTATTTAAAAATATATACGAATACTCATGAGATCTTGTTGGAATAAAGACAAATAAAAAGCAAGCACAGTAATTAGCATGCTGAAGTACATTTGAATGTCTACACGCCATTAATTTTTATATGAATGCTTTTTCTTATTTTTTGGGAATTCAGTGTTCTCTCTCTCTCTCTCTCTCTCTCTAGCTTCTGCGTCTGAAACGCTCGCTCACATTTATGCGGAGTAAAAGCATGGAGAATTTCTTCCAGCGTTCTCAGAATGATGCTTATCTACCAACAGCCCTGTTTCCATCCCCTCTCCTGTCTACTGGGCCTGCAAATGGTAGCAACAGTGATGCTTTGCCCTCCCCCAGCATTAGCTTCAGTGCTCCCTCAAGGCCTGCCCCATTTGGCGTGCAGCCACAGCCAGTACAAACACACTGCTTTCTGGAGCATGTGTTCCGTCGACCAACCAGCTGCAATCTGTGCAAACACCTTATTGCAGGTAAGCAAGGAACGGGAAGTTTTCTTCTTTTCTTCTTTCTATCTTCTTTTTAGGGACCCTCCTTTTCTCTGCCCTCTCTTAGAGACTCTCATTTACTTCTGTCATTTGTTCCTTTAGCAGAAGCTTCTATCCAAAGTGTCTTACGAATAGGAACTACAAAGTGATTCATTCACTAAAAAAGACAAAAAAACAAAAAACCTTTGGGCCAACTTTAAAAAATACTTTCATTATATTTAATATTAAATATTTACCCCCCCCCCCCCCCCCAAAACAAACAAACAAACAAAAAAAAACATTTATACAGATTATTTATTTTTAAGGACCATGCACTGAAAAAAAGTGTGTTGGATTCACATAATTTAATCGGGTACATCAGTTCCACATGAATCAATAGGTTGTTTGCAATCACGTGGTTCTGGTGACGCGCGAAATTCCGGTGGAGGGCAAGCAGTGAAAATTAGAATGGAAGAGATGGGGAAAAGTCCTTTCTTTGCTGGTTTAGAAAGGTATAAACAGAAAATCACAACATATGTTGGACGCGATCCTTATGTTATGAAGATGAGCGACTTTTCCGCTGAATTAAAAGACTTTCCTGCCATCGAGGAGGCAGATGTGAAGCTGCCGTCACGCCGCATTCAGTTCTAGTCTGGGTTTGTTTATATCGCGCTGCCTTTCTGCTAGTGAAGTTAGGGCAGTATTTTTATTTTCTGTCGTGATTGTGAAAAATGTCGCCATTGTAGGTCATTGATGCTGAATCGAGAATTGTAATAGGAACTCACGATATCGTTTGTGGAAAAAAAAAAAAGGACGGTAATACAATTTTTGCCTTGGTTGAGAAGGTGAGGGAAGACGACTAGCAAATGTAATAATGTCACTAAATAAACCCACTGCCTTTCGCTCAGAATAGTCACATACTTTGCTGAGTTTTGTATTTGGTTTTTGTGTAATAATTAACATTATGTTTTAGAGTATGACCACTATTGAATACGGATGTCTGAATGTGCAAATATAAAACCAACTTTACCCAAGTTGCACACAGCCACTTCAAAACTGTTCACGAGCTTCTATGGGTTTGATTTTGGTTGTCATTTGTTGAAATAAATACAAAAATACAGCGTGTTGTGTCCTGAACTTGACCCTCTGATTCACCTCCGTGGTCATATGGGAAAGTGAATATTTACAAAAACAACATTAAAACTAGTTACATTTACATGCTTCCAACAAATAAATGGATCGACTTCTGTCAGCTTGTTGAACACATTTATTTTATTTGGACATTTTCTACCATACGATGGCTGAAGCAGCAGCACGTGACTGTTTTCACTGTAACCAGATCAACATTGTGAACAGAATACTACAAAACTGAAGTGAAAATACCAAATTATAATTAAATAGGATAAAATATCTTCTCCTCCCTGCAAACGATAGCATGAAGAATGTGAATATTTAACCAAGTCAAGAAGGTAAGCAGGTATCCATATTCATTTAAGTATCAGCAGACGCAAAACGCTATAAAAGGCGACAATTTTAAAGTTAAAAAACGAAATAAGTTATAAAAAATGGTATAAGTTATGTAAACGATATAAACACCTTCTGGGTTCTCGATTTATCGATTTGAGCAACCATAAACGACGCAAAACATGCGAATTTTGAGTTTTTGATAGGATTCCTATATAGAAACATCACTCCCTGCCCTCCAGACTCATTCGCGCTGCTGCTGTGACGTCATGTGCAAACAACCTATAAAAGTAACACAAACATAATTTGTTCCTTTATCTTGCCCATCACCAAAATTAAGTTATTTAAAGTGACCAAATCAAGTAGTCTAAAGTAATTTTTCTATGGTTACTTGACAGGATTTAATTTATTCAATTTATATATTTTTGTCACATGACTGCATTGTAAGATAGAACTAGCCAGTGCTCAAATTGAATCAAATTGAGTCCTACGCATTTTTGTTTTTGGTGGTAGTGAGGTGGTGACAGGCTTATAATTAACTTATAATGCTTATAATGCACTTATAATGCATTTGATTTGTGGTGATATATATAATATATATATATAAATACACAGTGGGTATGGAACGTATTCAGACCCCCTTTAATTTTTCACTCTTTTTATATTGCAGCCATTTTCTAAAATCATTTGTTCATTTTTTCTTCATTAATGTACACACAGCACCCCATATTGACAGAAAAACACAGAATTGTTGACATTTTTGCAGATTATTAAAAAGAAAAACTGAAATATCACATGGTCCTAAGTATTCAGACCCTTTGCTCAGTATTTAGTAGAAGCACCCTTTTGATCTAATACAGCCATGAGTCTTTTTGGGAAAGATGCAACAAGTTTTTCACACCTGGATTTGGGGATCCTCTGGCATTCCTCCTTGTAGATCCTCTCCAGTTCTGTCAGGTTGGAAGGTAAACGTTGGTGGACAGCCATTTTTAGGTCTCTTCAGAGATGCTCAATTGGGTTTAAGTCAGGGCTCTGGCTGGGCCATTCAAGAACAGTCACAGAGTTGTTGTGAAGCCACTCCTTCGTTATTTTAGCTGTGTGCTTAGGGTCATTGTCTTGTTGGAAGGTAAACCTTCGGCCCAGTCTGAGGTTCTGAGCACTCTGGAGAAGGTTTTCGTCCAGGATATCCCTGTACTTGGCCACATTCATCTTTCCCTCGATTGCAACCAGTCGTCCAGTTCTGACCCCTCGCTTCCCTTTGGAGTCCTTCAGGTGTTTTTTTTAGCAAACTCCATGCAGGCTTTCATGTGTCTTGCACTGAGGAGAGGCTTCCGTTGGGCCACTCTGCCATAAAGCCCCGACTGGTGGAGGGCTGCAGTGATGGTTGACTTTCTACAACTTTCTCCCATCTCCCGACTGCATCTCTGGAGCTCAGCCACATTGATCTTTGGGTTCTTCTTTACCTCTCTCACCAAGGCTCTTCTCCCCCGATAGCTCAGTTTGGCCGGACGGCCAGCTCTAGGAAGGGTTTCTGGTCGTCCCAAACGTCTTCCATTTAAGGATTATGGAGGCCACTGTACTCTTAGGAACCTTCAGTGCAGCAGAAATTTGTTTGAAACCTTGGCCAGATCTGTGCCTTGCCACAATTCTGTCTCTGAGCTCTTCAGGCAGTTCCTTTGACCTCATGATTCTCATTTGCTCTGACATGCACTGTGAGCTGTAAGGTCTTATATAGACAGGTGTGTGGCTTTCCTAATCAAGTCCAATCAGTATAATCAAACACAGCTGGACTCAAATGAAGGTGTAGAATCATCTCAAGGATGATCAGAAGAAATTGACAGCACCTGAGTTAAATATATGAGTGTCACAGCAAAGGGTCTGAATACTTAAGACCATGTGATATTTCAGTTTTTCTTTTTTAACCCTCTGGAGTCTGAGGCTGATTTGGGCCCTGGAGAAGTTTTGACATGCCCTGACATTTGTGCTTTTTTCAGTTGTTCATAAACATATTAATGGAAAAGTGCCATTACACTGTATTCAGCACATACTAGGCTACCATAATATGTGAGAAACTTGTATGTACATGTTTGTACTTTTGAAGGAATAACGTTTATGCATGGTTATTGAAAAAACAAAAAACTTAAGTCACTGAAATAAGGCCAAAAAAATATTATATATGTGTTCACAAGACTTCTGGGTATTGGAGATTGTAGACTAGAGTTTTTGCTTCAAAATTATGTAAAAATTATTCTGCCTGCTCCTTCATATAAAACAATAGAGAGATTTAAATTTTCTAAAACATCTTTGGTCAAGAAACACAGTATGCGTGGAGGCGTGAATCATCATGAATAATGGGTCATTTACACCTGAGAAGACAAAAGAATCGCATAATGAGTTGTAATGACCTGCATAAATAATGAGGCCTTTCAGTCAGGTAGGCTGTGAAAAAACCCTCTGTGATCATGTCTCAAGCTCATCATGGTGTATATCAAACATACAGAAAAAACAGCATTACTCTCAATACTCTCTTTTCATACAGATTATATAAACAGAGAATATTTGTTTTCGATTTGACTTACACGATTTAAAACCTGACATTTAAAAATTTTTTTTAGACATAAGTCTCATTTTTGTGTAATTAGTATTCACTAAGTTACAGTTCATTTTCTGAGAACTATCAGATTAAACTTCGTTCAGAGGGAGACGAGAGATCACGCATCGTTAGTTTTATTTTGCAAAAAGCACAACATTTTGTTTTTACTCTTGAGTGTACATAAATAAAAGAAGATATTCCACAGATTAAAATGGTGTAGAACTCTTAATTGTATGTGCAACATTGACAGAGTATTTTGAGTCTCTTTCACACTGGTAAGAAAAAAAACCGCGGTGGTATCGCAGGCGATACCTCAGAGTGTTAATAAATCTGCAAAAATGTCAACAATTCTGTGTTTTTCTGTCAATATGGGGTGCTGTGTATACATTAATGAGGAAAAAAATGAACTTAAATGATTTTAGCAAATGACTGCAATAAACAAAGAGTGAAAACTTTAATATAATATATATATATGTGTGTGTGTGTATATATATATAGTGTGTGTGTGTGTGTGTGTGTGTATATATATATGTATATGTGTGTGGTGTATATATATATATATATATATATATATACAGCTATGGAAAAAATTAAGAGACCACTTAACATTGATTTCTGAACTTGGAGTGGTCTCTTAATTTTTTCCATAGCTGTATATATTATATATATATATATATATATATATAATATATGTATGCATTAGGGGTGTAACAGTACATTTATTCATCCCAAACTGTCATGGTTCGGTGCATACAGTTAGACGATGAATACAGTCAGTCACAGGTGATCCACACTCCAGTCCAGAGGGGGGCGTGCACGATAATGCTGTTTGCTAACTGGCAAAACAGGAAAAAGAGCAGAAGAACACTGAAAAAAAAGTTTATTGGATTTACTTGATTTAATTTTGTCGGTCCCACATAGATCATTTAACTTCCTGGGGTCGGCAGTCACACCGGTGATACTACCTCGTTTTTTCTTACCAGTGTGAAAGAGACTCAAAATACTCAGTCAATTTTCGACATACAAATAAGAGTTATACCTCAATCAAAACTGTGAAATGTCTTCTTTTATTTGTGTACACTCACAGTAAAAACAAAATGTTGCGCTTTTTGCAAAATATAGAAAACTAACATGATGCACGATCTGCCGTCTCTTTCTCAATGAAGTCCATTCTGATACTCGTTAGAAAATGAACTGTAACTTAGTAAATACTTATCACACAAACATGAGACATGTCTAAAGGTCAGGTGTATGTCAGGTTTTAGAGGTCACCTATTGTGCTAAATCCACTTTTACAAGGTATTTGGATATAAATGTGTGTTGGTAGTGTGTGAACACAACCACCCTACAATGATAAATGCCCACGGCCCACGGCCACTGCCTCTGACTGACAGTCCTGTATTACCATAGTTTCTTTCAGCACTCGAGCAGCTTTAGCAACAACAATGTCTGGTAAATAATTTAGATGTTTTGTTGTTGGATGTAAGAGTGAACATAACAGTCTTCATTTACTCCTGACATCTGAGGCACTGAACGCAGTGGATTAGTTTTATTTTTGAAGAGAATGCGCCACAGATCTAATATGATGATTTCTGTAACGTTGCCTGCTATTTACGTTAACAGACATAACTGACTGTGTTTATGTGAACTGTGTGTGTTTTTGACAGAACCTTGTTTGTATTTGACAGTTTAAACAAAACAAAAAAATGTGAAAGAGAAGTTACTCATGAGACTTGAGATCTGACAGCCAGCTGTCTGTGTGTGCTCTTCAGATAAGTGCGCGAGGACATTGCATATACTTCCAGTGATTTTAAATCGGGTCAATGAAATTTTCTATCACCTAACCCAACCCCTACTCCTAAACCTACCCATCACAGAAACATGTAACCATCACTAGATTTAAATAATTTAAATTAATATTTTGGCTGATTTATAAGACCAGTCAAATGTCCTCACTAGTGGGTTGTGAAAGTATTCCACAAAATAAGTGAGGACATTTGGTCCTCTCAAGTATAGCCAAAACAAGTACAGAGAGGGACACAGACAGAGACCCACACAGACACACAACCACACACACTCTCTCTCTCTCTCTCTCTCTCTCTCTCACACACACACACACACACACACACACACACAGAAAGAGTCAGACTGAGGGAGTGAGGGGGGAGGGGGAGGGGGAGGGGAAGGGGGGTACCACAGAGAGAGGGTGAAAAAATCCACATTCAAACCAAAATATCGGACTTCCTGTTGGTCAGAGCTAATGACTGTAAATTAGAAAGTTGTCCGGCTTAATGAGACCAATGTGTGTACTGAGTTTGGTGACTGTAGGTTAAACTAACCCCCCACTTTTTTCAAAAGGTGGTGCTATAGAGGCCCTCCTTCCTGCCTGTTTCTGAGGCTTTGCCCATGTCTACTGGATGACAATCCTGACATATGAGTCGAGTTTCATGCAATTTGAAGCATTCTAAGTGTCTCAAACACATCCAAAACAAATATTGAAGTTTGATCTGTTGCTATGGCAACAGTGTTTGAAAAATATTAAAAATCTTTTTACTGGTCTTCATTCGTTATGTCCTGACATTATTCTAATGAAGTGTGAAGCAAATTGGGTAAAAATTAGAGGGTGGTCTTAAAGCATTTTGAAAGTAACACATTTCCTGCTGCCAGTTGATGGCGCTATAACTTTGACTCACAATAGCACACAGCTGAAGTTTCATAAAAATCAATCAATGTATGCAGAGGTTATAACACATTTCCTGTTTACCTTTTCTCGCCATCAATTTGTTGCCTCGCCATGGCCAAACCGTTCGAGATATCAAAAATCCGCTCACAATTTTACATCCTCAATGTCTTAACTTTATTCTGACCGAGTTTGGTGGTGATCGGATTAATCGCCTAGGAGGAGTATATCAAATTACAGAGTGTGCGTTTTTCAAACAACCCATAATAGCTGACTTCCTGTTGAGCTGGCGTATAACTTAGAGCATGAAAGTTGCTAGGCCCAATGAGGTCTATATGAGTACAAATACATGCAAGCGTGTTTTATACATGGACCCAATTTTCGGACACCATTCAAGGGGGCGCTGTTGAGCCCCCCTGCCACGCCCGGGTCCCATCCTTTGCGGCGTCTTAATGGCCGCAGATTCCAATGTGTGTGCCAATTTTCAAGAGTTTTTGAGCATATTAAGGCCCCCAAAAAGCCCTGGATGACAGAAAAAAAATAATTCTCCTTAGAAAAACAAAAGGGCCCTGCCCCTGAGTGGCTTGGGCCCTAATGATGAAAGAAATGGGCATTTACAACATGGATTTATAAATGATCTGAGGTATTTTACGCTGAAACTTCACAGACACATTCTGGGGACACCTGAGACTTAAAGGGGACCTATTATTCCCCCTTTTACGAGATGTAAAATAAGTTTCTGATGTCCCCAGAGTGTGTGTGTGTGTGTGAAGTTTCAGCTCAAAATACCCCACAGGTAATTTTTTATAGCCTGTTAAAATTGCCACTTTTTAGGGGTGAGCAAAAACATACCGTTTCATTGTGTACCCTTTAAAGGAAGCTCATTTGCATTTAAAAGTCACATGCACGAAAACAGCCTGTTCTTGACTGTAGTCAGAAATGGGCATTTACAACATGGATTTATAAATGATCTGAGGTATTTTATGCTGAAACTTCACAGACACATTCTGGGGACACCTGAGACTTAAAGGGGACCTACTATTCCCCCTTTTACGAGATGTAAAATAAGTTTCTGATGTCCCCAGAGTGTGTGTGTGAAGTTTCAGCTCAAAATACCCCACAGGTAATTTTTTATAGCCTGTTAAAATTGCCACTTTTTAGGGGTGAGCAAAAACGTGCCGTTTCATTGTGTACCCTTTAAAGGTGCCATAGAATTGAAAATTGAATTTACCTTGGCATAGTTGAATAACAAGAGTTCAGTACATGGAAATGACATACAGTGAGTCTCAAACACCATTGTTTCTTCCTTCTTATGTAAATCTCATTTGTTTAAATGACCTCCGAAGAACAGGCAAATCTCAACATAACACCGACTGTGACGCAACAGTCGGGATCATTAATATGTACGCCCCCAAATTCATGCATATGCCAGCCCATGTTCAAGGCATTAGACAAGGGCAGGCAGTATTAA
The DNA here is from genome assembly GCA_028476615.1 of Culter alburnus. NCBI lineage: Eukaryota > Metazoa > Chordata > Actinopteri > Cypriniformes > Xenocyprididae > Culter > Culter alburnus. The sequence goes on from JAOTNS010003011.1 coordinate 56,414, forward strand.
CGTCTGGATCTGTGCACAGCTGAATCATCAGACGTTATGCAGGTAAGCAAGCAAGGACAACAGCAAAAAATAGCAGATGGAGCAATAATAACTGACATGATCCATGATATGATATTTTTAGTGATATTTGTAAATTGTCTTTCTAAATGTTTTGTTAGCATGTGCTAATGTACTTGTAAAGTTACCATTGTTTCTTACTGTATTCACAGAGACAAGCCGTCGTTATTTTCACTTTTAAACACTTGCAATCTGTATAATTCATAAACACAACTTCATTCTTTATAAATCTCTCCAACAGTACTATGAAACTCATTCAGAATCAAATGTAAACATCCAAATAAATACTATACTTACATGATCTGATAGGCTGCATGACGAACACTTTGTAAAGATCCATTTTGAGGGTTATATTAGCTGTGTGAACTTTGTTTATGCAATGTATTATAGAGTCGTGAGGTTGGGGTGGGGAGTGCGAGGATTTAAAGGGGACATGCACAGAAACGGCGCATATTTAATGATGCCCCAAAATAGGCAGTTAAAAAAATGAATAAAAAAACGGCGGGCTGGGACCTGGAGACGGAAAGTTGCATATTGCCAACTTAGCGACTTTTTTCCAAGAAAGCACATTGTGACAAATATAGCGACTTGTTGAAACCTTATCTATCTTCCGAGAACCCCGGTACTGCCGCACGAGCGCAAGATCTTGCTTTCCTGCTGCAGGCGCACCTCTCTCTGCGTCTGCTCTGTTCAGTGAGTGACTGAGAGGATCAGTGCATTCAGTTGAGGATGTGTTCTCTGACAGAGCACAAATAAATTATATACTATTGCTTCTAACCTGAGTGAACATTTTACATGTACAGCCAAAATCACAGCAAATGTCTTTACCTTATGTGTATGGTGATTTTGTCAGATAACGTCTCGATTAAAAAATCAGGATTATAACGTGTAGCGTCTGGAGCGATCAAACAATTGTAAAAAGCAATCACCCATGCAGGCCCCATAAGGTCAGGCTCCCCCACAGGATCACCCCATCTGCACCATGTGCTCTTTACACACATTTCAAAGACTCTTAGGAGACAGGCCACTAGAAACAGACATTGTCTATAAACTGAATTCTTTGCCATTAATTGATTGACAACCCCGTCTAAATGAATGAACATGCATTTCCCCAGTACATTGTGTATATTATTACTGTGTGTATGTTGTTCTTTCGTATATATTGTATAGTTTTAGGCATGCCTGAAAGTTGGAACTATGAGATAATGTATTTCATTTAGGTTATGTTTACTATCAAATTACTCCTTGTTTAACTCCCTCGAGTTGGAGGTATCGCCGGCGATATCACCTCGTTTTTTTCTTACCAGTGTGAAAAAGACTCAAAATACTCTGTCAATGTTGCACATACAATTAAGAGTTATACACCATTTTAATCTGTGGAATATCTTCTTTTATTTGTGTACACAGAGTAAAAACAAAATGTTGTACTTTTTGCAAAATAAAGAAAATTAACATGATGCGTGATCTGTCGTCTCCCTCTGAAAGAAGTCCAATCAGATAGTTCTCAGAAAATGAAGTGTAACTTAGTGAATACTAATCACAAAAAAAATTTGACTCATGTCTAAAGAAACGTTGAAATGTCAGGTTTTAAATCGTAAGTCAAATCGAAAACAAAAATTATCTGTTTATGTAATCTGTATGAAAAGAGAAACATGTCAGATGCCCGTGATTCAGCTCATTATCCGCTAATGCGGCTACGCCCATGGAGCGAGCGCTATTCAGGCGCAAATTCTGAGGCAATACATGTATACATCATCACAATCGTGTATTTATTATCTTGAAAAGTGTTTATCTGTATGTAAAAACCATGGTTAGTGATCTCTGGAAGCCTCTGGTAGTTCCGGGAATGTCACATGGCCTGTTCTTCTTTAGAGTAATTCGTGGACTAAAGGTGTACAGACAGCCCTCCCTGCAAATATGAATTGAAAACACAGTACCCAGTGCTCACAGTGATGACTAGAAATATTGAATAAATATTACTCCTCTGAATAGAAAATTGACAAACATATGAGAATCCATTAATATTTCTCCAAATGTGCATGCTTTTAAGCATATTAAGAAATTACGGTCAATATAAGATTTTAAGAGAGTAAAACAGAGATCAAAATGTGAAGCTTGAGTCTTAGATCTTTTTAATGATATATAGTTTGTCAACTGCACATTAACATTTAGGCTATATATTATAACAAATATAGTATAGCCTATATGAAATTCCATAGAGGTAGGAATGTTCAGACACTTTGCATCACAGAAATACATTATATTTTAAAGTATATTAAAATAGAAAACCATTATTTGGTTAGAGACTTGAGACTTCTTTTAAAAACATCCAATCATCCTGCATCCAATCTTTTGACTGGTACTGTAATTTTACATAGGCCTATACAAAATTTTCTTCACATGATGTGCAATAATACGTGCATGCAGTGCTTCCCACACATAGACTTTACTTGGGTGGGCCGCCCAGGTATAATAATGGCCGCCCAAGTATATTTGGAGACACATTTTTGCTTTTATTATTTTTATCCTTTTATACTTTTATATCCGCCCAAGATAATAAAACCATCCGTGATCGATTAACTCGTGGTTTTGTACCTGCTCGTTATGGTGTGCATCTGAACTGTTTACTTCCGCTGACATTCCCACAGGCGCTGCATTTTACAAAGTCACAAGGGGGCGCTGTTGCGCGTTCTACAAGCTCGCGCAACAGCACTTCAGTCTACTTCAAAGTGATTCTCAATCAATGAAAGCGCAGATTTATGCCAAGCGATTGATAATGAACTCAAGTTGATGAATTATTACAATGTCTACTTCATGGCCTTTATATAAAATGTTTTATACGGTTGTAATAGGGGTGTAACGATTCACTTGTTTTCTCAATGCATCGATTACTAATCCTGATGATGCATATGCATTGATCTTGAAACATGGTTTTTGAATCGTGAATCATTTATTTCGGTCGATAATCGATGTAAAATGCAAAGAATCGGATTAATCACGATTCTATAGTGATTCAGTGCTTTAAAATATATAAACATTAAATTACTGCATGCGCAAATTGATGGAGACGTTGTGCTCCGTCATTTTGCGCCTTCCCTCAACAGCTCTCATTCACAGACATGCGCTGCACTCTTTACCGCCTCTCACTGGATTGTGCTCGCGCTCCGTCCGTAGCCCACGTTTGAGCTCTCCTCAGGACGGCCACTGCTGTTCACATGAGCAGGTGACAGTTATTAAAACTCTGTGTTAAGACAGCAATAGTCCTGAGTCAAACTGCTCAAGCCGTTGATAAAGCTGCCAAGTCATTGCGCAGTCACTACTGTTGAAATAAAACACTTTTATTGCGTGGGAAAAGTCAGAAATGGTTCATTGACATTACCTGAGCAGTTTCAAGGCGCGCATTTATTGCATGGACGGCGCAAACCCATAATGTAAGTGTCTTAATGCATACGCACAGTTTAATGAATGATACATGAACTTAATGTCATTAAACTTAATGTGCGAGGAAACTGCTGAAATAACTACACCATTAACAACACTGACATAAAAGCGCGCGGTTTATCAGTCAGATGCGCGTTAAAGTTGCATTCGTTACTATAGCAACAGTAGAAACCCAGCGCGTTTTCTTTCAGAATCACAATAAGGGAAATGTTCCATATAAAAAGAACAAAGAGAGCTTTTTACTATTCCGTGAAGAAAAGTTAGTTTAGGATTAGTTGGGAAAGTGCATGATAGTCTCTCCATGTAAGCATTAGTATTTTTAATGTAACTGGAACAGTTTAATAAGGTTGTGTAGCCATTAACACTATCCTCCACTATATTTAACATGAACTAGGCCTAAAAATATACTTTTAAAACCCTTTTAAAGTTTTGGCTTATATAAATTTCCACAAATGCCAATTTTTAGGCCGCTGAAGGCCGCTGTGTAATTCACACCCTGACTAAGACACGTTGAGGGAAGCATTTCAGTATCCCTATAAATGCATATTAAAATGCAGAATCAAAATCAAATTAATTGAATCGCATCGAATTTTAATGAGAATTGTCTCGAATCAAATTGTTCTGATTTTGCAAAAATCGTTCTTGAATCGAATCGAACACCTATGAATCGTGAATCGAATTGAATCGCTGTCTACCTAAAGATTCACAGCCCTAGGTTGTAAGAATCTGAAGGATCAGCCTGCAATAGTACACACATTTCAAAATAAGAGTCCTGGTGTATTTTGGGTTTGTTTATAATTAAAAGTCACACGCTTTTTTCTTTTTCTTTTGGGCATTATTGGTATTTTGGTTACACAATAAATTGTGCCAAGAGTGGACATTAATCCTGTTATCAGCATGTTCACAGAGGGTTTTTTCACATAGCCTACCTGACTGAAAGAGCTCATTAATATGCAGGTCATTATGCAAATCTTTTGTCTTCTCAGGTGTGAATCAAAGCATTATTCATGATGATTCATGCCTCTACGCATACTGTGTTTCTTGACAAAAAGTGTCTTACAAAATGTAAATCAATATATATTGTTTTATATTAACGAGTAGGCAGTTTAGTTTAGTTATATAAACAGAGAATATTTGTTTTCGATTTGACTTGCACGATTTAAAACCTGACATTTCAACGTTTTTTTAGACATAAGTCTATTTTTTTGTGATTAGTATTCACTAAGTTACAGTTCATTTTCTGAGAACTATCAGCTTGGACTTCCTTCAGAGGGAGACGAGAGATCACGCATCATGTTAGTTTTCTTTATTTTGTGAAAAGCACAACATTTTGTTTTTACTCTGAGTGTACACACATAAAAGAAGATATTCCACAGATTAAAATGGTGTATAGCTCTTAATTGTATGTGCAACATTGACAGAGTATTTTGAGTCTCTTTCACACTGGTAAGAAAAAAAACGCAGTGGTATCGCCGGTGATACCTCAGACCTCAGAGTGTTAAATAAAACTTGTGTGCACACTCTTGCGAGTTGATTCTGGTCTGCTTATAAAACCAATGTCCCTGATAGCGATTCGATCACAGCTACGTGCTAAAAAAGCGATATTCTGTGGCCACGGAAAATTTCCTTTCTATAAGAGTTGATAGACAATTAATACTGAGTGTTCGCTGGCCAAACAGATTAATTGATTGAAATATTAATTCAGCTACATTAAGTTAATTTGATTAACTGATTCAAATATTTATAATTAATCATAACGAATTATGACTAATAATTAATATTTCCCCTTTTGAGCTAATAAATAAATATCGTTACAGATTTTTGCTGGAGAATTTAAAGGCATCGTTTCAAACATTGGTTTTGAGCAGACCCAGAAATCAATCTTGTATGTTTGTCACATAAGTTTTTATTAACATCTTATACATGCAGTGTTTCTGATAAAATCAGATGATAACTATAGTTAGAATGCACCTTCCTACGAACAGTAGAAAGCTTTTCAATGCTATAATAATGCATGTTTAATTCGTACGATAAGAAATTAATCTGATCTTGGACAAAGCAATCTTCAAATTTCAGCTTTAAATGCATTAATTTGATGAGGAAATCTCAGATTATTGGCATGAATTAAAATGAGTGACGAAGTAATCTCACTACAGTATTGTTAATGGTGATTTGAGCAACGCTCATTTCTCAGAACGAGTTAGGTCTTGTTTTCATATTAATCCGCTTGTATGAATTTGAAACAATTGCCGAATTAATGGTGCTAATGCTAGCCTAGCTAACTAGTAATTCGCCATTGTCTGTGAAGTGAATGTACTGTTTTTGATTGGTGAAAGAGTTACATACGTCACATGCTTGGATTTCCATGTGGGTTTACAGTGGCTCAAATGCTGCTCCATTTGTGCTGGCTGTGAACATACATCAGTTACCTTAGCAATGCATGACCCGGAAGGTGTGGGCAGGATTTTCCGGTTCAATCTGATAACAGTGCAACACGTCACACACAAACAGCCTGTAGCCAAAAGCTAGCTCTTTAGCAGCATACAGGTATACAAGTTAAAGCCCTTTTCAATCAACCGTTAGCTTTTAGCGTCCGACTAACACTTAGATACGGTGTGAGTGTAATGTGTTAACACTTCCTGTCTTTTTGCCTCTCCTAACTTGGTTTCACCCTCTGTTTGAGCGCTCACGTTCTTTCCCGTCTCAGTTAGTTTGGTCCTTCCCCATATACCTTATTTTATTTTTTACTACTCCTCCTCTATTTCTATTTTATTTCATTTATTTACTTTGGTTTTAGCTTGAATATCCCTATTCAGCTAAGTTGAATTTAATTTAATTTAACATTTAATTAAATCAATTTGTTTAATTGCCTTCCCTTTTTGTTTTTTCAGAGCTATGAGGATATTCTACTTTTACTTTTCACCTTATTTTTAGTTTGCTTACCATCAACATCATCTCTCTCTGCATAGGAATCCAGTTCTAGCAACTGCTGTTTCCTTAATGAGCTATACAGGTTATTAGTACCCTAATTCCTGTTCTTCTCTACCCCTTCTCACTCATTAGTGCCTAGTCTATGAAGTGTGGTTACCATAAATGCACTGTGAGCCTCAGAGAGAACTAGAAACATTTCACATTTGTTGTGAATGTTTCTTTTTCTTCTTTTTGACCTTTAGGTGTTTGATGTGTTCCTGTTAGCTCAGCTATCAGGCCCCCTATGGTTTTATGAGTCTACTGCAGCATTTACTTGAACAAGTGACAACTGCTTAGCCATATCTCTTAACTTCAGACTTGACTCGACTCGGCACAAAAGACTCGGAATATTTTAAAAACGACTCAAGTCTTTTACCCTTAACTACTAATATAATAAATAAAGAATTTGTGTTGTGTTAAAATAGTTTTATTATATCTGCGTCACATATATTTCCTTATCTGTTGTGGTAGATCGGACTCTTGTCATAGAATTTGATTACGTATGTCCGTATATTGCGCATAAACTCCGAAATGTCATTATAAGAGTCCCATGAAACATGACGGGAGCCACTGTGCCATATGTTCTTTTGTTTGAGTTTATTATCAGGACTGTCTTCAATAACAACAAAGCTGTATAACAAGCTGCCATATAACAAACCGTGACTCAATGGCGTCATCTTGTGTCCGCTTGGCGACTGTATTGAAAATGACTACTCATGTTACCAGGACGACTGTTTCATGCATTGTAATCGATTATAAAGTAACAAGCTGGATGTACATTATCCCTTACATCATAGGACCTTAATTTCAAATAAAACAGATGATAGAAAGATCATATTATTTTGTCATAATACAACTAGGATCAAAAAATAGGATTTGATTATGAGAAAAAAAAAAAAATTTAATGACTCGAGACTCAACTCGGACTGGTGACAAAAGACTCTAGACTTGACTCAGACTTCAGTGATAAAGACTTCAGACTTGACTCGGACTCCAGATAAAAGACTCGTGAACATCTCTGCCCTCATAGTGACCAAACCTGTGAGAACCATCAGTTTTGAATAGTTTGACTACACGTACAGCCCGTCATTAGTTGACTGCTTACAGACCTGTCAACACAGACACTCAAATTCTTGGTGAATATAGCACATAGCCGCTTCCCCGACACAGATAGCTTACCACCTCAAACGAACTTGCATTTTTGCCTTTGCCATGTCTCTCCTGTGTTCCCACAAATGTGCCAGCATGCCTCAGACATCCAGCCCTGCCCCCCACCAGCACCTCTGGAGGCACGGCGGAGCAGCATGATGGACATCCTTCAGCCTGAAGCAGCAAACAACCTGCAGTGGCAGAGGAAGGAACAGCGAGATGGCGACACAAGTGGACACCCGACACCCAGCCTGAGCAACGAAGAGCTGACCAGTTTCATTATCTCCTTGGCCCATTCTCTTGCAGGGCTCCAACAGGAGGTAAATGAACTCAAACTGCCAGTCACACAGCTCCACTCTGCTCAGCGAGAGACGACACCAAACATATGCAAGGATGGTGACAGAATGGAACAACCAAAGGAGATCACTGGTCTTCAGGAGGCTCGGACCACGGAGCAGCTGGAAAATGCCACCATGCAAGACCTTGAAAGAGAACTGTTTCATACGAAGGCACTGTTAAAAACAGCTAATGTGGAACTTAAAGAGAGAGACGCTAAAGTTAAGGCCCTTGAAGGCAGTCTGAATTCAGCCAGTTCTGACGTCCAGAACTTGACTCAACGATTCTGCAGCATTAAAGAGGAGCTTAACATGGTCCAAAAAGAACTGAAACAGTCCTACCTGCAAACACACCCCCTAAGAAAAGGGTACCTGCCTGAACTTTACCTTTAGCAGTGCAAACTCCCCCAACCCTTCACACAGACACAAAGGGGGGAGGAGCCAGTGCCAGCTGCTAAACACTTCACCAGCCCATTTCCTGAGAGCTTCTGCGGCCGCAGAAGGAGAAGGATTAATTCAGACAGACCCTGAAATGGCACGTGAAGTGACATTCAAAGACCTCCAACGGATAGCCAGGCACATCCCTGCATTCACCCCAGAGCTTGCAGGACACCACAACGTCCACGGCTATCTACGAGACATTGACTTTCACCTGCAGTCTCTGACGAGTGCGATCCACCAAGATAGACTCTATCTTCTCTGGATCACTTCCGGACCAGATGTGCGGCGTTTTCTGGCTCGGCAGTCAGAAAGCATCCAATCTGACTACCAGCAGTTGAAACAAGCCATCGTCAAGGAATTCTCAGACTCAGAGTCTGAAAGCGGACTGATTGCTGCCCTAGACACCAAACAAGGCGGACACAAAATTCCTTACGCCTACTACCATAGACTCAGACAAGCTTACTTCGGAGCTCACAATGAACCTGGGATGGAGGAGGACACCAGCTTCAAGAGCATTTTCCTCCGAAATCTCCATCCGATTGTAAGTCTCCATTTAGGCATTACGGCCTGCCCCTGCACAATGCCTATTTGCCAACTACGTGACTTGACACAGAAGGCCTTTAACACACACCAGGCCTCATCAAAAAGGGTTTGTAACACACAAGGAACTGTGAACTGCAAAGCCCTGAACCCAGAGCTGGCACCAGAAGGCACACGGCATTGCTACAATGCAAAACCCTTCTCCAAAAGGCTCCTAGCCAGCCAAGGACAGAACTGTCCCCATGGCAACAGACCCAGGTACCAGACCTACCACGGGAAGAAGCCATGGATGGGAGCATCCTCATCCTGCAGACACCGCAGGATCTCCAACAGCAGGCAGCAACAACAACCTCATCCATGCCCTTCACGCAGCAGCCATCCAGATGCTGCACAAGGATGACGGGACACGCCTGCATCGGACCCACAGGAGTTTCTAACGCAAATAAGAGAGCTCCTTGAACAGTACTTTCCTGATGAGTACTGGGAAGCACAAGCTTCTGACCACTCACACAACACCACGCACCCCTGCTCAAGTCAGCCACGCCACAAGAGCAGAGTGACACTGCAAACTTCAGACTGCTTCTGACTGAGAGCAGAGGCTACAATCATCTGCTGCCCCTCTGCCATCAGACCTAAGTGAATCTGAAACACTCTTCACACTACAACTCCCGTAACCTCCTCTAACAACCCCCTGCTCCACAGGTGTCCGGACGACAGGTGACACTGTCAAGGCACCTGCTACTTCGACACCTGCTGAGCAAGCTCAGAGACCTGAACCCCACTACCAGCTACACCAGCGGCCTGACGAACCACCACAACTTCAGCCCTGCATGCCAGATGTGTCCATTCTTTCTGCACCTTCGCCATCGCTCACTGTTGTCCATATGATAAACAATAACGATCGAAAGGGGGGATGTAGCGATCAAACACAATTGTAAAAAGCAATCATCCATGCAGGGCCCCGTAAGGTCTGGCTTCCCCACTGAGAGCGCTATCACCCCATCTCCACCATGTGCTCTTTACACACATTTCAAAGACACTTAGGAGACAGGCCACTAGAACCAGACATTGTCTATAAACTGGATTCTTTGCCATTAATTAATTGACATCCTCGTCTAAATGAATGAACATGCATTTCCCCAGTACACTGTGTATATTATTACTGTGTGTATGTTGTTCTTTCGTATGTTGTATAGTGTTAGGCATGCCTGAAAGTTGGAACAATGAGATTTCAATGTATTTCAATGTATTCAATGAAAGTTGGAACAATGTATTTCATTTAGGTGATGTTTACTATCAAATTACTCCTTGTTTAATGACTCACATGTTGGTGGACATCGAAAATATCATAGAATGCATTGTATGTTTATTATATTTATCAGAGTATAAATGGACACAAACCTACAAACCCAGGCAAATGAACTCACTTTCAAACAAATGAAATCCCCCGCCAGAGAATGGCACTTTCTCATTGGTCAAGCCAAGATTTGAAGGTGTCGACTGTCTGGAGAGTTCAAAAGCCCCCACAAATATCACACTCAGTTAAGTTTAGTTTTAGTGCTTATGGACTTCTAGTTCTTTGCTCTGTTCCTGTTGATACAACGAGGGCCATCCGGCCCGAGCTGGGCTGGTAGGTCTCCATTTCACTTCAAGCCATGCACAACTGCAGCGACCACAAAAGAGTCAAATTAACAGCGCAAAGTTTGTCTTCATTTTCTTCCTCAACGCCAAAGATATTGATTACAACTTTCACGCCAGCGGACCAAACCATCAAGGATTTTCTCATGAGCCTGCAGATCCAGACAGCTAAGGCATTTGCAAGTATCGTTTGAACACTAAATGGCAATTTAGTATTAAGATTGTGAACCCCTTTTAACAAAGGTGCTTTATAATATTGAAACTGATGGTTCATCCAGCAATTGTTAATTTACTCTTTCCATTGTTTCATTCCCCTGTTATGACACGGTTCAAAGTCATTTTCCACTCTCTCACTGTGTGAATGGTATGTTTGTGTTTGTTAGTTTAGTTTAGTTATGTGTTTGTGATTTAGTTAAATAAAACTTGTGTGCACACTCTTGCGAGTTGATTCTGGTCTGCTTATAAAACCAGTGTCCCTGATAACGATTCGATCACAGCTACGTGCTAAGAAAGCGATATTCTGTGGCCACGGAAAATATCCTTTCCATAAGAGTTGATAGACAATTAATAACTAAGATATAAAACTAAGTGTTCGCTGGCCAAACAGATTAATTGATTGTAATATTATTCAACTACATTAAGTTAATTTGATTAACTGATTAAAATATTTATAATTAATCATAGCGAATTATGATTAATTATTAATATTTCCCCTTTTGAGCTAATAAATAAATATCGTTACATATGTCAGAGCTCGACACTAACGCTTGTCAGTTAGTCCGGGATAAGTGGATTTTTTGAAGGGGAAAGTGAAAGAGAATTTTACTTGCCCGGTCGGACAAGGAGCCTGATTAAATCATCGATAAAAAAACAAACAAACTTGGGAATTACCAAAAAGCAAGAATGACAGATTTGATTACATTTAGTGTAAGTGGCGATCGATAGTGGATAATAATAGGCTGTATAATGGACTGACGGTTACAAGGTTGCTCACACAGCCTTCTTTTCATTAGCCTACTGAATGATTCATTGTTTTGAACGAATCGGTTGAGTCAAGCATCCCAATGTGCATACTATCCGCCCTATCCACCCTAAATAGTATTGAATATTACTTATGTCACATACTATTTAGGATGGATAGAATGCACATTGAGACGCAGGCAATGACTCATTCATAAACAACTGCCTCATTCTTGAATGAATCAGCCATTGGAATGAATCGTTTGAACGAATGACTCAATGACTCACTTATTAAGATAGTTACTTGTCGCCACCTACTGGTGGTTTAGTTTCATTTTTAAAAGTATCACTTTTCCCCTAACATTTCTTATTTGAATTTTCAAAAAATATTTAAAACAATCCCATAACATTATTTAATGCAGTTGTATTTTATTTTATTTTTTTTATTGTAAATGATTTAATTTGATTGGTAACAGCCCTTAGTGTCTTATTCTAATTGAATTTATTGAGCAAATTTAAGAATTTAAAAATAAAAGATGAATCATACATTTTACATTGTTGTGAACAACAGTCAAGATGGCATTCCAGGGACCAGTTTACAACAGGGCCCCTCTCTAACTGCTGGTTTGTAAGAAGATGTGCCACACTATGATTGGATCTTTGGTGAATGAACATAAACAAATGTTCAGCAACATCAGATAAGATGTTAGGACAACTACCAAACACCTCTTCCAGAGCAGGAAGAGGGACCTTCTGCACCCACCAAAACCAAGGAGAGGACTTCTCATTGGACGACACATTGACTCTAACCACCAAACTCATTCCTAAGGTTTAGGCAAGGACTGCCATAAAATTCCTTCAGGACCTCCTGGATGGAGCAGCAGTGACTGAAATAAAGAGAGGCCATAGAGATTTATCTGAATCCATTCATACCTAGGTTTGGAGGCCTTAATTTGATCTAAACTGCATCACATCCCCTCCGTCTTCATGCAAAGCACAGTTTGTTAATGGTTACTGACTGTTAAAACAGCAGGTCATGGGACAGACCTGTTAACAAATAAACAAATGCATGGACGATGATTTAACCATTTCATATCGTGTTTGGTGTCTATCTGTTCTCTACAATGCCTTTAATAATTTGAAAGAGGTTTGGTAAAGAAATAATGCATGGGTAAAAGGTTAAAGACACTATTTTAACACTGTACTTTATGCTATGCAAATGAGTTCCACACTAGGGTGGGCAACACCGGGGCTGCTTCAGATAACAGTAGCCAATCACACTCCAGGATCGGCAAGGCACCACATTTCAATCTCCTCCTCATCAGAAAGGGATAAATATGTCCCCCGGGTAGACACACCCTGGTTCTGCATTTCCAGCTCGACGGGGAAGGAGACATTAACAGACACTCCACGTCCTGAGCTTCTGACCTGACAAGGAAATAGACTACAAGACGGTTAAGGTGAAGCTTTCACGAGCAAAACCTTTTACATTACTTCCAGCTGCACTCTAGCTGCCAAAAAGGGCCCCAGCATTGAGGAACTTCATCTGACCCTTATGGCTCCTACAGCAGTGCAGCCCAGTCCGCAAACGACCTCAGCATCAGCAGACATTGCCTGTGCCACACGGCTCCTCAGCGACGCAGCCAGCCTGCAAAGGAACCTGTGAAGATTCATCTGACCCAGCTGCCCAGTCCATCCTAAAGGACCCTCTTGGCACAACTGAAGTTCAGCATCCTCCAACCCAGCGTGGCACGACTACTGGATCGCAACTCCGCACCCTCCCACTGAACGCAGCCTACATCATCAGTGGAAGACGTCTCTGCTACCGGATTGATCACCCGACTGTGTGGAACGTAAATATAAACTTACCAAACCTCTTTTCTAGAGACCTTGGCATTAGTTTATACATGCAGCATATGTTTTTCTAACCTGTTGAGATGACAGATACTTGAGGTCAGCTTGTGACAAATAATAGGGATATTATTTGTTGAATGGTAAATAAGCATTTTACCAGAGCCATTGGGTGGCTTCCATAAGAAGCATTCCCATACAGTTCTCTTCCATTCTACATTTAGTTCAACAGCATTGCATTTATCCATTCTGTGTTCACTTCATTTATGTGTTTCTTTGATTTAATTCAGTATTCTCCTTTGCTTATTATTTTACTATCTTTTAGAAGTGCATATTCATAATTTCATTATTAATCGTTGTGATATTTACTCTTGCATGTCTATTGTTAATAAATTTCATTGGTTTTATTATAACTGTGTCTTCCTTGTGTTAATGCTCAAAGACTCTACTAGTTGACCAGACTCACAAATCCTTCAGATAAATCAGTTGACCGACTCCCTCTATTTTATATTAATTCTGAATTATTGAACAGCTCTTTTGGAGTGTTCTTAAATTGTTAAGATAGTATTCTTGACTGGTGCCCCGCATTACAAAAGGAGGAAGGTGTCATCTGATACACTCATAACCACACCTTAAGTGACACATGATCAAAAATCACTACGTCACCGGTGAATGGAGTAAAAATCACTACAACATGAATCATACAGGAATGGTGGGGGGAAATGCCCCTTGTAAAGGTAAAAAAAAAAAGCCCTCAGTGTAAATATCTGTATGTAGACTGTATGTAGTCTTAATGGGCCACATTTCAGACACCATTTCATAGTGTCTGACAACAAAACAGACTTAATGACATAATGAATATTCTAATTGCCGTATGACTTCATCTATTGACATTTATCGACATATATATATATATTTATTAGGGATGCACCGATACCATTTTTTAAGGACCGAGCATGAGTACCGATACTTTTCTAGTACTTGCCGATACCTGTACATTTATTAATTTCTCTCTCTCTCTCTCTCTCTCTCTCTTTTTTTTTTTTTTTTTTGGGTGATGTTGCAGTTTTCCAACCACAACACAGTGAGACTAATGAATGTAGGACAGCTTCTTTATTATTACTCTAATGAAAAAAGTAATAATTTTTATGTGCTTAAAATTTGTTCTTGCTTGTGTTATTTTTCTGTCGGAAAGCATTTTGAATTATCCATCTGTGTTTTTAAGATTCAATAAATGACGGACGCTTTACAGTTAACACAACCCCTCATTATATGTCGGACTAACTTTTACTTGATATTCTTGAATACTCAATACATTTTGCTCCTACTGGTCCTGTCTATTCATTGTCAACTGTTTGCTATAAATATGTTTGTATTGGCTAATGTTTATTCAGCAAATGTTTCTTGTTTATAATGTGCAATGATCAAATGCAAAGACAGCACGTTACAAATAGAAACCCTTTTTTCTGTGGGATTTAGTATCATTGTATATTGGAATAATAAATTATTTTAAATGAATCACATGTAAACCCAATGTTTTTACTGTTTTCTTCTTAATTTTAGACTAGTTGTCATTACAAAACCTGTCTAAACGACTTTCAGGTTAGTCGTAGTATGTAAATCTAGCCTACTTGAAATTGCAAACAAAAAATAATTTTAGTTCATATTAAATAATTGAATGTGATTCACTTGTGGTTGTCAGTTTGTATAAGTACACATTATGCAATGCAATATTAATCATGAATTTAAAAAATGCTTTTGAGCAGGTGTGAAATTTTTGAATTGGGTCAAATTCAAAAAACTTTAACAGTCAAAATTAGATTTACGAAGATAGGTATGTGTGTGTACGTGTTTGTGCACGTTTTTGTGACATATCAGGACACAAATTTGTATAATGACATGGGTATGACATAGGTATTACAAGGAGAGGGTGACTTATGAGGACATTACCCCATGTCCCCATTTTTCAAAAGACTTATAAATGTATAGTGTAGGGGGATAGAAAATACGGTTTGAACAGTATAAAAACCATTACGCCTATGGAATGTCCCCACAATTCACAAAAACAAATCTGTGTGACTGTGTGTGTGTGTGTGTGTGTGTGTGTGTGTGTGTTTTGTGTATTGCATTCTCAAAAATGTGAAAAAGATATGACAGTGCTTCATTCAAGAATCTTGGGATGATCTTCCATCTTCCACCTTGGGATGGAATCAATGATGGGAATGACCAATGGCGTGGATTTGTATGACAGTGTGTCTGTCTGCATGGAAAAAAATAGCCTGCCGTGGACAAAGCTGACAAGCGTCACAACAGATTGATCGCCAAATCTAACCGGTAAAATCACTGGACTGCTAAGAACTGATATTTCTTCACTATATTATACACCAGGAAGCCTTGTGTAAAAGTGTGTTGAAGCTAGAAAATGTTGTCAAAGTGGTTGTGAAGCTTGTCAACTTTTTTTACGGGCAAGAGCGCTTAACCATCGGCAGTTTATTCAGCTCCTTAACGAAATGGAGGCAGAGCACCATGACCTCTTGTACCATTTAAATGTGCGCTGGCTAAGTCTAGGCAATGTGTTTCACTGTGTCTGGGAACTAAAAGGTGAGATAGCAACGTTTCTCGATGCGGTTGGTAAAACTGGCGATTTCCCTGAATTAAAGGACACAGGCTGGCTGGCCGACCTCGTGTTCGGTGTCGAAACTTTGAGGCATCTGAACAATCTCAATTTGAGACTTCAGGGAAAGGACGTTTTTGAGCATGAACTTTACAGGAACGTGAAAGCGTTCAAGGCCAAAGTTGTATTGTTGTATTGTACACTGGCCGGGACTAAGCACACCAGTAATACAGTCTCGCATTGAGACATTTCGTAGACTTTGCAAAAATTGAGACTGAACTTGAACTTGTCTCATGTCCCTTATTGACAGTGAGAAAGCACCACCAGACTGGAACTCATCAACATCCAGTGTGACAATATTTTGAAGGAGAAGTTTCAGACATCACCAGTTAACCATTTTTACGCCTCACTGGATGAAAAAAAAATATTCCCAAACATAAAAAAGCTTGCAAAAAGAATGCTTGTTTTATTTGGATCCACATATGTGTGTGAACAAACCTACTCAGTCATGAACTACAACAAATCCCAGCGCAGATCAAATTTAACAAATAGCCACCTGTCAGCTATCCTGAGGATCTCAACATCAAAGATCACTCCAGACTTTGACACCCTTGCAAGGAGAGAGGACCAGGCTCATTGTTCACATTAAGGGTGTACTTACTAGGCACGGTTGCCTTGAACCAAGCCCGAGCGTGATTGTCCCCCCTCCCCACTCCCCAAATACACTCGAATAACATGAATTGATAAGTGTACTATCAGAGTAGTAATAAAGATGTTTGCCGTCGTAATGATGACAGTAGTGCACACAAAAGTAGTAGCTGTTCCATGCTCAGGCACGGTTTGCACTCACACTGCATGCAAACTGCGCTCAAGCCCAACTGAACCACGCTCTGGCCCACCTCTTCCAAGCGGGCCAGGGCCCGGCTAAACGAACCATGCCAGGGCACGGAACGGAGCACTCACACTTGTCAAACAAACCGGGCTTTGAGGGTCAAACGCACTCTGGCACGGTTCAGAGCACCTAGTGTGAGTACACCCTAACACTTTCATTACCATGACTAACACATAGACTAAGGTTCTCCCTCAGTTTTAATCAGACATAGTTTTATGATGATTAATATGTACATAGCAATTGCAGTCACATGAGATTATATCTGTTGTAAAGTTTAATCAATAATATATATTAAATAAGAATTGTTGTTTAATGTGACAGATGCCAGCCATCAGCGCAGTCCCGTCAGAGCTGCCAGCCGTCAGCGCAGTCATGTCTGAGTCTTCGTTGATCAGGATTGCCAATTTAAAGCCTCCAGTTGGTAAGGATGAAACCTTTCAGTCTTCAGCCATCACGGACACCATCACTGTGTTTCCTGGTGTCGTTGACGCAGCGATTGAGGATGCCAAGGCCTCCTATCCACGTTGGGGCTTGATAGCTAATTTGGCAGATCCACTTCTGAGAATGGTCAGAACAGCTGGTGTACCAAAACCGTTACTGTTGAGTATTTCTGCTGACACTTCTCTGGTTCCTGAGATCATCCCATTTTCCTCTATGCTCCCAGTCATGGCAGTGGCATTTTGGTGTGTTTGGGCAACACTTGTCGAAGTGGCTTTAAACAAGACAGCTGCACCAGCTCTAGAGCATGCTCCAGTCCATGAATTCATTCCAGAGCATGCTCCAGTCCATGAATTCTTTCCAGTTTGTTCCAGGCCATGAGGTCATTCTAGAGCCTCTCCCGAGCTTACTGTAGTTCATGAAGTCATTGCTGAGCCTGTCTCTGAGCCTGTTCAAGTCTATAAGTCTAAGTCTGTTCCTGAGGCTATGTCTGTTCCTGAGGCTGTTCGAATCTATGAATCTGTTCCTGAGTCTGTTTCTGAGCCTGTTCAAGTATACAAGGCTGTTCCTGAGAGGCTGTTCCTGTCAATGAGTCTATGCACTCTGAACCTGAGCCAGTCCACGAACCTAACACAAAGCCTACTCCTGAGGTCAGTTCAGATCTTGTACTTCCTTTTGAATATTGCCTTGTCTACATTAGCTAACTTTCCCACCCCCAGATCCGCCTCCGTTCCACCTCCCACCAGTTCTTCTGTGTTGGAGCGTCTGGAAGCTGCTACTTCGAGGAGGGGATGTTACATCTGTCAGCTGCGGTACCCTTAAGTACCAGCAGATGGCAGCCTCGTCCCTCACTGTTTCCAAAGACTCTGTTATTCCCGGACTTCATTTCCCAGAATCCTCTGCTCATTATTAGTTAACCTGTTTCAGCTGTGTCTTGTTTTCATTTATTACCCTGTCTAATTAAGTGCCTTTTGCCCTGTATTCTTTATGAAGTCTTGTTGGTTTTGGTTGTTGTTTTCTGTTGGCATTTCGAGCAGTTCTGGTGTTCTTTTTGTTATTCCTGAGTTGTGGATTCCTTGTTCCTGTCTGCAGTTCATGGAGTGTATGTATGGACTGATTAAATGTGCTTGACCCTCTGCCTGGTATGGACTAAGGCCTTGGATTATAACTATTATTAAACTGCATTTTGATTTTCACTCCTTCTGCTGTATGCCTTCATTCCACCTCCAACAAAACATTACAAGGTCACTGTACTATAAAAAAAATACTGTAAGTTTTAGACCTCAGAAATTCCTCTGCATAAAGAGCACTTGTTGAAATTAAACTGCCGAAATGACTCGTTTTTTTTTTTTTTCACTTCCTCTACATAATGATGTCACACTATGGTAGACATTGGCACCTGACTGGCTCTACAACAACAAATTAACAGGTACTTTTCACTTCTGTTGCCCTCCCAGCAGTCAGGTGACAAGGAGCATTATGCAATTACATTCTGAGAGATGGTCAGAATGAGGGTGGAAAATAATCATGTTTTGCAAATACAAACATTACTAACATTTTGTCTGAACCTGAATGAATAAAAAAATTTATTTCGGTTGCATAACATATGAATGTATGATTTACTTACATAAGCATAAAAATATAAACAGAATCAACTGAAAAGGTGTAGGCTGAAGCCATGGCTTATTACACCTACCCTTATTACAGAGTCACATACCCTCCAACTAATATTAGATATGCAATTCCATCATTACAATTTACAAAATTTTTTTACACATTACAATTCACAACTTAAGCTTCAATCTTATAATTCATATATATTTTGGATTTTAAATTTTTTTTACACTGAAAAATAGTGTTACTTCTCTTAAGTTCGTCAGTTAGACCGTTCCACAAATCGACCCTTTGAACAGAAATACAATTCTTTTTTACATTAGTTCTGACCACTGTTTTTTTTTAAACATATCCTTTCCTCTTAAATCATATTTCAAATTTCAATTTTTCTTAATTTCAAACAAACACAATATATTTGCTGGCATAATTTGTTTTTTAACTTTTTACATGAACAAAGCTGTGTTAAGACTAAGTCATAAAATTTTAGTGCTTTAAATTTAAGAAATATTAGTTTAGTTGATTCATTAAATGAGGAATAATTAACAATCCTAATTGCTCTTTTTTTTTTTTTTGCAAAGTAAATATAGATTTTGTATTTGACTTATAGCTATGCCCTCAAATTTCAATACAATAGGTCATATATGGTACTAAGAGAGAACAATACAAAATATACAATGTAAATTTGTTTAGGAAATACTTAATTTTATGTAATATAGCAATGGTTCTTGACATTTTTGACAGTACATGTGTTATGTGTGGTTTCCAGGATAATTTATGATCTATTATTACTTCTATAAATTTTATTTCCATTACTCTTTCCAAAACCACATCATCAATCTTTAAGTTTGTAATATTATGTATTTGTCGATTACCAAATATAATATATTTGGTTTTGGTAATATATTTAAAGATAGTTTGTTTGCATCAAACTGTGTTAATTTTGACAGCAAATTTTGATTTAGTTTTAGTCATAGTCTTTTGACTAAAATGGCATTTAGTTTTAGTCATATTTTAGTCATCGGAAATTGTTTTAGTTTTAGTCTAGTTTTAGTCGACTAAATATCATAAGATTTTAGTCGACTAAATACGTAGATTTAGTCGACTAAAATGTAAATTGTATGCATTAAGCATTTCTCTAACAATACACAAATCCTATACACTGATATAGGTAATCTGATATTCCCCAAATGTTCACCCAACTGTACTTGCTTGCCAAAGCGGATGTTTTTGACCGTTTAAGTGCAAAAAAGCTAAAGAGCAAAATTCAGTACTTTTCAGGGATTGACACACTTATCATTGAGGTACTATTATAGTTTTCATTTAAAAAAAATATTAGATTTGATTTTTAGTTTTTCTGCTTTCATTGTAATTTTAGTTAAAGTTCTAGTAATTTTTTGTGTTTATGTCTTTTTTTTTTTGCTTTTAAATGTCTATAAGTTCTTATTTCTGTTTATTTAATACCTCAGGTTAAGCTAAAGCTTAGAAACTATGAAATAAAATGTTTACATTTTTATATATTTATTTTTTTATTTCAGTTAACGTTTATTTCAAGTAATGAAGATTTCTTTGGTTTTAGGTTTAGTTAACTATAATAACCCTTATACTTGTAAAATATATTGAATAACGTGTCAAATAATGTTCTTAGTCTTTCCTTACTTGTTTACTATGAATTATAATTATGAACCATACCGAAATACACCGTGACTCTTATTCTGAAATGTCTGCAGTCTGCACTTTAGCCTATTGTAGTAGCAGGCTACTCATGAGGGAGATAAAATATGCATTTCTTACAACCGTCTAAAACATTCTACCATTTAAACATCGTGTAGTAAACATTGTCATAATTCATCAACATTAGCTTACAAGCAATCGCATGGCATAAATATGCGCTATTCATTAATTGCGCAGCAGTCAGATGTGCTGCTGCGCGAGCCTGTAGAGCGCGCAACAGCGCTGCGTTTCCCGCAGTTAGATCAGCACATTACACTTCAAATCTGCGCATCTTCCACACAGGACAGCAGTCCTGACTGGATATCTTCCCAAATCGTCCCTCTCTTTTTTTGTCTTTCGGTTTTTATGACGAAAATTTAGAGTAGATTTTAGTCATAGTTTTAGTCATTCAAAACGCATTTTTATTTAGTCATCGTCTCGTTTTCGTCCGTGAAAAAATGTCGTTGACGAAAACAGGCACTTATGTGTGGTAACTAGTAAGACACCTTACTGTACTTACTAGTGGTATATACATGGTAACTATGTTGTACTTAAGGACAAGTGTGGGTAATAACAGGCACTTATTTATGGTAACTTGTAAGACACATTACTGTACTTACTAGTGGTATACATGCTATATTGTACTCACGGACAAGTGTGGACACAATAACGGACACTTAACTACTGTGAAACAAATGTCTTACCAAAATGATACACTGCACTAACTATACAGCACTTCATAGTGTTAATAATTATCAAGTAGTCCTTTTAAGCAAGGCTTTTGACACATGACAACTGAGTATACCAAGTACAGTTGTAGTGTTACTGAGCTGTATGTATGTCATCAAAATACCCCTATTAAGTGAATTATTGTCCTGTAAAGATTAGGCAAGTTGAACCGCAAAAGTATATCATCCAGTACTCAAGAAGTATCTTGTACCATGCTCACACCCCACCCTAAGTAATGTGTAAATTATGCATTAACTAACTGGTATATTCACTAGTACGTTCATAGTAAGTACATGGAAATAGGACTGTAAAATAAAGTGCACCCTTGTACATAAACATTACATAGGAATTACCAGCTCTTACCAGGTGTAACTTACACATTAACTAACTGCTATACTCACTAGTACGTTCAGAGTAAGTACATGTAAATAGGACTGTAAAATAAAGTGCACCTTTGTACATAAACATTACATAGGAATTAACGTGATCTTATGAGAATACGTGTGTATTTTTACATAAAATGTGGTTCTACCACACATACATTTACTTACATTTTCATTCACACAAAAACGTACAACACTGACATATTTAATGACTAAAACGTAAAAATACTATACTTTTTAATACTTTATTAATACTTTAATACTTACGTATTAACAGCAATAAAAATGTAAATCATGTAACGTAAAGTTTGAATGTAAATGAATTCCCCTGTAATAAAATCATGGAATTAATGTTTTTAATCTGTTGTATGTATTCAATTGTCATATCAATACATGTTTTAGTCGCATTTTTTGAATACAGTTTACTCATCTACTTAATATGAAATAACATTTCTGTTCGTGACTTGTAATATTTAGTCTGTTTGCTGTGAGACACAGAAGGCATTTTCTTCTATGCAGCGACTGACAATACAACCATAAGATACATCAAAACACAACATATTTCACAAATCACACCCATTTTATTCGTTTGCTGTACTCCATATCTTTAGAATCCATATGTTTGTAAGGACCAGATCCAAATTCAGCCCTTTATCCATCAATCTTCATCTTCATTCTCAGCAGCAGCGACCGTCACAGTCAAAGCTAGCGCTCGTTATAATTTAAATTTGAAAGTAGCGCCACCCTCGAGAAGCGTTACGACATGGTTTACGGCACTGATATCGAACGCTCATTGGCTCTCACCTGCTTCGTAACAGATTGCGACATGCCGTGTTTCAGTGGATTGACATTTGAATGAGTGTGCGCCTTCACGTAGAGAATTAAGCCGGATTCATCATATTCTGCTCTGTAAAAAAAAATATTATTTACCGCCAGAGAGGACTGCGACTGCAACTCATCATCATTTGAACTACTTTTGGTACAACATTTTCGCAATAAATAAATTGTTGTGATTACGCTTGTTTGTCTGTCATTCTTTTATTTGAAACAGGAGTTTTAATAAATGTTTATGGGTAGGTTTAAAGGTAGGTGTAGGATTAGCGGCTCAAAAATCATTTTAATGTTATATTTTTACTAAAATTGTCATTTTCCTACACATTTCTGTCCATTATGTATAAAATGAGTATGTTTTGGTTCAGGATGGGGTTTAGGGATCTTACATTTATCTACAAAACGATAAAAGGGAAATTATACATATCTTTATGACATGAAAGATTCGTAAATATTTAACATTTTTTCGCTCTAAAAACGTAAGTATTTTTATAATTTAGTGCTATAAATACATCAATATTGCATGTTTTAGCACCTTTCTAAACGTACAAAAATGTACGTTTTGTGTCTTTGAAAGTTACGTATGCTCTTACCAAGTAACTTACACATTAAATGACTGGTATATTCACTAGTACGTTCAGAGTAAGTACATGGAAATAGGACTGTAAAATAAAGTGCACCCTTGTACATAAACATTACAAAGGAATTACCAGCTCTTACCAGGTGTAACTTACACATTAACTAACTGGTATATTCACTAGTATGTTCATAGTAAGTACATGGAAATAGGACTGTTGTAAGGAACTCAGAATGTGCGTGTCTGAGTTCAGGACTCTTATTTTGAAGTGTGTTCTTGTCTTGTCATGTCTGTCTTCACTTTGTGCTTGCCCTCACTCCCTTGTTAGTTGCCTTGACGATTTTCCCCTCCCCCTTGTTACCTTGTTACCTCATTAGCCTTCTCTGTATAAATAGGTCCCTGTTTTAGTCTGCATTTGTTGGTTATTGTTTGAGTTCCTCAACATAGTGTTTGTGTGTTGTTCTTTCATGGTGTTCATGCCTTGTCTTGTCTGGAGTTTATGTTATTTCCATGCCTGGATTCATGCCTTGCAAACCTGTGGATTACTTTGTCATGCCTGGAACCAAGTCTGTATTTATGTGACTGTTTTAGTGTGGAATAAACTGCTTGCATTTAGATCATCGTCCTTCTTCATTTGAGAACACACAGCAGACATTACAACTGTAAAATAAAGTGCACCCTTGTACATAAACATTACATAGGAATTACCAGCTCTTACCAGGTGTAACTTACACATTAACTAACTGGTATATTCACTAGTATGTTCATAGTAAGTACATGGAACTAGGACTGTAAAATAAGTGCATCCTTGTACATAAACATTACATAGGAATTACCAGCTCTTTAACCTTTGTAATAATAAGCTTAAGCATTTTAACAATTAGTAAGTACAGTAATGTGTCTTGCAAGTTGCCATAAATAAGTGCCTGTTATTACCCACACTTGTCTGTAAGTACAAAATATTTACCATGTACATACCATTAATAAGTACAGTAATGTGTCTGTTAGTTACCATATATGGACACTATAAGTAAGTGCCTGTTATTACCCAACACTTGTCTATAGGTACAAAGTACAATTGAAAAAAAAAACAGCTTCTGTTTCTTATTAGTTTCCATGTACATACATGTCAGGTAAGTACCTTGTGTTACCACTCTTTTACCTGTATGTACAACATAATTACTATATATGTACCAGGAAAGTACATGTACTGTAAAATAAAGTGCTACCAGAAAAGGTTTTATAGAAGAGTGATTTTTACATAGATTTCTACTGTTAAAACATATAACTGATAAAGCTCCTTGAATATCTACACTGGTGTTAAATTGTTCCTCTGAGTAATATGCACAGTTTATTTCAAGATTATTATAATAGTTTGTTTCAGGATCAATGTCATTTTCAATATCATACATCTTGTGTTCAGTTTGATCAGAGCTATTAAGATTAGTCTGATTACCCATTAACTGCAGATAGTAATCGACATTATTCTTTCCATTGTCCTCAGTGTCTCTGTTAAAGGGTTAGTTCACCCAAAAATGAAAATTCTGTCATTTATTACTTACCCTCATGTTGTTCCACACCCGTAAGACCTTCGTTTATCTTCGGAACACAAATTAAGATATCTTAGTTGAAATCCGATGTCTCCGTGAGGCCTCCATAGGGGGCAATGACATTTCCTCTCTCAAGATCCATAAAGGTAGTAAAAACGTATTTAAATCGGTTCATGTGAGCACAGTGGTTCAATATTAATATTATAAAGCGACGAGAATATTTTCGGAGTGCCAAAAATAACAAAATAATGACTTATTTAGTGATGGCCGATTTCAAAACAATGCTTCATGAAGCATCGGAGCATAAACGAATCAGTGTGTCGAATCATGATTCAGATCGCGTGTCAAACTGCCAACGGCTGAAATCAGCCATCACTAAATAAGTCGTTATTTTGTTATGTTTGGCGCTCCAAAAATATTCTCGTTGCTTTATAATATTAATATTGAACCACTGTGCTCACATGAACTGATTTAAATGTTTTTAGTACCTTTATGGATCTTTAGAGAGGAAATACATTTTTTCCTATGGAGGCCTCACGGAGCCATCGGATTTTAACTAAAATATCTTAATTTGTGTTCCGAAGATTAACGAAGGTCTTACGGATGTGGAACGGCATGAGGGTAAGTAATTAATAACAGAATTTTCATTTTTGGGTGAACTAACCCTTTAAGTCCATCTGTGTTCCTTAAAGATTCTTGATTTGACATGTAAACCCCTTGTTCTGTTGTTCCCATTGACAAATGAGTATTTCACCAATTTTGCCAACCTTGTCCCCAGCAGTTCCCAACATACCTGCTCAGTTGATCCAGTCATTTGTAACGGTCCAACTCTTTCAAGTTTCTTATTATGATTGATCGATTTTGTTCAGCTCCATTTGGTCGGATGTACACCTTCCCATTCCTTGTCCATGTGGCTTGTATTTTGTTTTGCTTCCTGAGTAAGTGACCACATTTTGCTAGATTGGCATTTTTTTTGGTTAAATGTTCATTTATGTAGACTCGTGCCTTTTAGTTTTTTAGATTGTCGTAGTAGGTCAATTTTTTGCTTAACTGACACTAGCTGAATCACAATGGCTGGTTTCCTTTTTCGATCCTTGTTTGGAATAGTATGACAACTGGAGATGTTATGCATTTCTAAAGTGATGTTTTTACCATTTAGAAATAGCAAAAGCTGTTGTTCTAGTGTCTGTAATTCCTCAGTAGGAGCATCCTCACCTTCATCCACTCCAGCTGCAGCTCTTGAATAGCTGTGGTGTTTTATCTCTAACCCAGTAATGATGAGGTCTTTGCTCCTGATCTGTTGTTCCAAGTCATCAATCCTTTGTTCCAGCTGTTCAATCTTTTGGTCTCTTTGAATTATTTTTTTCTTTGAGAGGAAGTCTGAGGGTAAATTTGATGGAACTGCTTTGCTTTGTCAGTCACAATGTGCTCTAGGCCAGGCAGGCCTCAGACAGTCCCAACATTAAGTCCCAACTCTGGTTCAAAAATAACTTTCTATTGCTTTCCCCATTAGTAGCTCCAGCACTAGAGAAGCATCATTTCAGATGGATTGTGTTATATCCAGTAGATTTTTGATGGATTGTGGAGGGCCTCTGAGCAGTGACAAGCAGTTGCAGCCATCTTTGAACATAGTAAAATAATAATAAAAAAGTCATGTCAATACCCTTTTTAATTCTGAAACATTAATGAGTCTCTTTCCCATGTCTATTTTAGGCAACTCTAAACAGGGAGTGCGCTGTAAAACATGTAAGATGGGAGCTCATCTTTGGTGTATCTCTGAATTCTCAGAAAAACCATGCCAAGGAAAGGTATGTTTGATTTGTACTAGTAATGTAAGTAATGCAATTTTCCATTTCCTACTGCGCTATTGTCAGTTTTGTCACTTATCCATTTTAAAAATGTACCTTTAAAAATTATATATAATTATACATAGATACACTATACTTGTACTGTGTGGTAGCACAGATAAGTTGCCAACATTAAAAGAATACACAGTGGACATGGTGGAGGAAATAGTGATATAAAAAATTAAAACAGTATGGGGCGGTTTCCCGGACAGAGATTAAGCCTAGTCCTAGAATAAAATGGCCCTTTAAACCAGATTAACAGAAATCTGCTTTCTCTGTGATGGTTTTAAATGTCCTAGACTTAGTCTAGTCCAGAGTTTAATAAACTGATTTCCTGGAGTAAGAGTTTTGTTTCAAAGAAGACACATGTATTACTTGGATATATATATCTATATTGATATACACTGTGTGTATATGTATGTATGTGTATTAGGGGTGTTACGAGATCTCGTGTCACGAGATCTCGCCAGACTAAAATGTGACCAGATTTCTTGTCGAGGTGAAAAGTAGTCTCGTGATATTGCCATGACAGAGTGGTTAGGATGATTAGGAAAGAATATGTCACCGCTACGTTTACATTACGCCTCCACTGTCGTTTTGCTTTATATTTAAATAAAAAACATTTAATCCAGTTGGATAACGGTCGCCGCCGCTCCATATTTACAGAGTAA
The DNA here is from genome assembly GCA_028476615.1 of Culter alburnus. Lineage (NCBI taxonomy): Eukaryota > Metazoa > Chordata > Actinopteri > Cypriniformes > Xenocyprididae > Culter > Culter alburnus. The sequence goes on from JAOTNS010003011.1 coordinate 83,652, forward strand.
GCGCAATCACGAAAGTGAAAGTAAAACGCGAGCGCGCATTCAAACGCGATTTCAATACCCCGCATTTTAAAAGCGGCTCCCTGATGAATACAGATATCTCTCAATATGGAAGCTATTTTAGGCTGGGCAATGTAGTTGTAACCATCTCTTAGCTCTGTATCAAAGAAACATTTGGTCTTATTTGCACTTTGAATATTGAGAGAGTGCGATTATGGTTGCACTTATTGTAAAGTGTTACCATTAAAATGAATTACAGTTTTCTCTTAATCTTATTAAGCACAAACAATAAGGTTTCATTTGTTAACATTAGTTAATGCACTGTGAACTGCACTGTGAACTATCATGAACTAACAATTAATGACTATTTTTATTAACTAACATAAAGATTATTAAATACTGTAGCAAATATATTGCTCATTGTTAGTTAATGTTGGTTAATACATTAATGTTAATAAATGAGACTTTTTTGTAAAGTGTTACCATTTTTTATTTATACTGTTTTTATTTCTATGATAAGTTTGTGGAAAGGAGTTAAGTTAGGAGGTCAAAAGTTGTAGAAGCTCATAAATCATGTACAGCAAGGCCTGAAAAGACTGAAATCATACAGGAGAGAAGTCAGTCAGTTGAGTTAGTGGCAAAACCTTTTACAGTACTGGAGTATTGTTGTCTTTTACTGCATATGATAATTCACACTCAGAAAGTAGAACTGAAATGACATTCATTACAAGATGATTAGTTAAAACATTTACAATACACCTGCAGAATATTTTTTCTAGTCATGTATTTCGCCATTGAGGATTTCTTAAAAATAGTGTGTAAAAACTTTGTCTCGTCTCGTGAACTCAATCTCGAGTCTCGTCTCGTGAGATACCTGTCTCATCACACGCCTAATGTGTGTGTGTGTGTGTGTTAATCTATTCTCAAAGTTGGGTTGGGAGCTGGGTCTATACTACGCAAGCCATGATGACTTTCACCTTGATATTTTAGCGCGGATGTATACCTAGCCGAATTGACCCTTCGCAAAGACCCGCCCCCCTTAGTTACTGTTGCTTTGTCCGACAAGCCGTGGCGCTGTCACACCACACACAGTGAAAAATACATCGCGGAGCAAAGAAGACACTGACAACACGTCGACAGACAAGACAGAGCAGGTTACTTATGATATTAAACAAAGTCCCAGCTTTAAAACTGTGTAGTGTTTTAAGAAATTCAAACAATAAAAACCGTTTTGTTGCTCTTTAATGTGTCGTGACCATGGTCGTGACAGATTGCTGTAGCGCCTCAGCTCAAGAGGCTCGTAAACCGATCATCTCTTACTACGAGTCAATTTATAGCATCAAATAAACATGAATGAACATGAGAATCAATGTTGTTTCAAACGCGGAAAGATGTCAATATACAAATTTTTCAAGTTGAACTCCACCGAGGTTAATCTTCTAACTCCTGACTGCTTTGTCGGACAAAATGGCAGATTACTTTTAGTCATTATTTGGGTAGCACACATATTCTGAATGTCTTCGGCATAATTCAAATGAGCCATTTTAATCTAGATTAATCTAGATTAATTCCAAGATTACAGTGAGATTAATCTAGATTAAAAAAATAATCTATGCCACCACTAATATATATATATATATATATATATATATATATACACAACCTAAAGGATTATTAGGAACACCATACTAATACTGTGTTTGACCCCCTTTCACCTTCAGAACTGCCTTAATTCTACGTGGCATTGATTCAACAAGGTGCTGAAAGCATTCTTTAGAAATGTTGGCCCATATTGATAGGATAGCATCTTGCAGTTGATGGAGATTTGTGGGATGCACATCCAGGGCACAAAGCTCCCGTTCCACCACATCCCAAAGATACTCTATTGGGTTGAGATCTGGTGACTGTGGGGGCCATTTTAGTACAGTGAACTCATTGTCATATTCAAGAAACCAATTTGAAATGATTCGAGCTTTGTGACATGGTGCATTATCCTGCTGGAAGTAGCCATCAGAGGATGGGTACATGGTGGTCATAAAGGGATGGACATGGTCAGAAACAATACTCAGGTAGGCCGTGGCATTTAAACAATGCCCAATTGGCACTAAGGGGCCTAAAGTGCGCCAAGAAAACATCCCCCACACTATTACACCACCACCACCAGCCTGCACAGTGTTAACAAGGCATGATGGATCCATGTTCTCATTCTGTTTACACCAAATTCTGACTCTACCATCTGAATGTCTCAACAGAAATCAAGACTCATCAGACCAGGCAACATTTTTCCAGTCTTCAACTGTCCAATTTTGGTGAGCTCGTGCAAATTGTAGCCTCTTTTCCTATTTGTAGTGGAGATGAGTGGTACCCGGTGGGGTCTTCTGCTGTTGTAGCCCATCCGCCTCAAGGTTGTGCGTGTTGTGGCTTCACAAATGCTTTGCTGCATACCTCGGTTGTAACGAGTGGTTATTTCAGTCAAAGTTGCTCTTCTATCAGCTTGAATCAGTCGGCCCATTCTCCTCTGACCTCTAGCATCAACAAGGCATTTTCGCCCACAGGACTGCCGCATACTAGATGTTTTTCCCTTTTCACACCATTCTTTGTAAACCCTAGAAATGGTTGTGTGTGAAAATCCCAGTAACTGAGCAGATTGTGAAATACTCAGACCGGCCCGTCTGGCACCAACAACCATGCCACGCTCAAAATTGCTTAAATCACCTTTCTTCCCATTCTGACATTCAGTTTGGAGTTCAGGAGATTGTCTTGACCAGGACCACACCCCTAAATGCATTGAAGCAACTGCCATGTGATTGGTTGATTAGATAATTGCATTAATGAGAAATTGAACAGGTGTTCCTAATAATCCTTTAGGTGAGTGTATATATATATCATCATGTTAAATGATAACACATCATGTTAAATTGACTTGAAATGGTTACTAGAACTCACTTGATGCTTTCATTTTGAAATAATGTTTCAGTCAAGTAACTCTATCAAACAGGACTTTCACTTCCCATCATGCTTTTCACCGGGCTGAAGTGGGAGAGTAAATGTTGAAAAAGTGTTATTTTATGCATTTTTTAGAAAGATGAGAATATGGAGAGACGTTTTACTGTTTAATGTTCTATTATGTAAAAGTTTTTGATATGTTAGTATTTTTTGGAGATTTACCTTTGTGGTGAAGTGTAGAGCTTGTGCTTGGGTTGAGGACCTTCTAACAAAATCACCTTTTTACATAATGAAGCAACCATGATAGTGCTTTGGATCAAACCAGTATCATTTCTAGACTGCCAACACTGATCATCACATGTGTAAATAGTTATGTTTAGTTTGTTGCTATGTAAAGACAAAACATAAGCATTAATAATCGAGATATATGAGCAATATCACACGAGTAGCCGTGCGATATGGCTACGAGTGTGATATTGCGTTCATACAACAGTTCGACGGCACGAGTGTGTAAATAAATAAAAACAACAACGGAGTGTCTTTAAAACCCTCTTTCGTGCAGCACTACTTCCTTCCGCCACGGATTCAAATCTCAAGCTGACAGTTGGACCAAGCCTCCGTTACTAATTCTAAAATGTCACTTTAGAACTAGTAACGAAGGAACGTTGAGTCGCTTCATTGAAACTCATTGAATTTTGTACAGTATGAGAGAGAAAGAGAGAGAGAGAGAGATTGCCTGAGAGTATTACCTGTCTGATATATTGCATTACATTCATTCTTAAAGTCGATCTCCATAATATTATATCAATTATAAAAGTCCGTTTGAATGTCCGCTGAGGAAAGCGATCTTGTATTTGTCCTTTTTTTTTTTTACAGCTATCGGAATTTTCCAAAACATCCATAACACCACAGCGCAAAAACAACTTCCTTTGCAAAAGTTCCTTTCAATTTAAAAGTCTCTTGTGACTCACTGACTCTTTCTCCTGTAAAGTGTTGCCGCCATCTAATGGCGTATTAATGTAACTTTCACTCAATCCATATTACACACTAATGGACATATTTATATAAAATAATATTTATTGAACAACAAATAAACACAATTGTACAGTTCAGTCAAACGTAAAGCACTAGTTATTTTTTAAAAAAAACTATAGGTCACCCTTTACGCTTGTATGTGGGTTTTTACAAATATTTAACGAATGAAGAGGATTTTAAAGAGTTTGTGACAAAACCTCGTAACTCCATTGGATCCTCAAACTGTCAGTCAAAGCTCATAAATCCGTCTCACCTCGTGAATGAAGTGCCGCACTCAGTTTGGTCATCTCGTCTATGCAATGCAAAGGTAAATAAAGATCTGTTTGAAAAAAATGTAAAGCGTTTTCTTTATTCAAAAAACACTGTCTATAAAGTTTAATTTTAATACGTAAAGTTTAAGTTTTACGTATTTGAAGAGCGGAGAGTCTTCGTCTGATATTTCCCGTCTAGTTGTAGCCAATATGCTATATAAAGGATGTAACATTAATTATCAGATTTAACATAGCACAATTCGACTTGCTCTGGAACAAATAATAGATTAATAAGACTGATTAATAAGACTGATTAATAAGATTGCCCGTTTTATGTACTCAAATTGAATTATGTCTCATGTTTAACCACTATAAGTGCCAGCGGTAAATCCCCGAAGCACTGGCCGAGATGTAGCAGTTCTCGGCGCGTACATGACTCCTGAACGGCCGCTGACGGCCTGGAGCTCACATCTCCGAAAACGTCAAAACAAATTGTAAAATAGGCGCTATTATTAAATATGAATCACATATTTCAGGTCTAAACAACTACATTCTCATCTAAAAAACTATTAAAACTACAGTTAGTGGTACAACAAGTAGTATTCGCACAAATTACGGTGGATTTGCTCGTCCGCCATGACGGTCACTTCAAGCGGAGTGATACAAACGGTGAAAAGGTAGGAGGAGTGCTGTTATCACTGAAATATCGCACGGCTATCAGCCAATCAGATTCAAGAACCAGACAGAACTGTGTGTATATATATATATATATATATATACACATACAGGGCCGGATTGGGACTCATTTTCAGCCCTGGAGTTTCATGCCTTAGACGGGCCCACTTTAATTCACGACTGACTATATTAAAATAATGTAATTAAAACAGTATATAAGTATATAAAGTATTTAAAAAGTATATAAGTCTGCAATAGTGCACTGTTCTCTACAGCCTTGTAATTAATTGTATTTTTCAAAAATATCTTCAAATAATAATGATTTTATAATATGATACCATTGATTAATTCTCTAGCCATCTAGTGGCTGTAGTTAAAAATTCATGTTATTTTAATTTTAATTTAATTAAGTGTTTGCTTTCCAGTAGATGGCAGTAATCCTCCACTAAACCCAGGCACATTTTTCATGTCTATCACTATGAATGAAATTTAGAAATGTAGATCTTTATTAAAGTGGATTTAACATAAAATTTTGCTATTTTATATAAATGTATATACTTGAATTATTACAAATTGAGGCAAATAAATAACACAAAATACCATAAATCCTACAAAATTGCACAATTTTACAATAAAAATATTAAAGTAGGCTATTACGTTTGTTAAAAAAAAAGTTACATGTTACAAAATCACATTTTACTGTCTGGTTAAGCTAGTTGGACAAAAAAATGAATATTGTTGGCCAATGTGTAATAGCATAGCAAGCAACATAACATAAGTGATAGGCCATATTTTATTATGTGCCTACTATTATTACAATATGAGTAAGCTGCATACATGCCTTTATCTTTTGCATGTTTTCCCCTCTTCCTTTTTTTTTATTTACATTACTTAAATCGGCCTCTGGTGGCTTAGACCTTTTGCCTTACCATAATTTAGCGTTGATTTAGAACTTGTCCCGCTGTCCCTACAGACGTCACCTCATCCCTTCTTCTCATACTTTTGAGTGAGTTGTCTTCTCCGAGCGCACACTCCGAGTCCCTCCAGACCAGGTTAATTTACCCACCGAGTGACGTGATATCATTGACGTTGCGTGCAAATGAGCGGTAAAAACCCGATCGCGCATTCGTTTGTTTGTTTTTTCTTGCGCGGGTGCCCCGTGCCACCCTGGGCCGTCCAGGCCTAAATCCGTCACTGAATGTTTTTAGGAAAAGTTAGGTACTCAGCTTAGTACATTTGGCCGCGTCCACAGTTTCTAGAGCATCCATATTTCAACCCAGTGCCATGACAACACCGGCCCTCGCGGCCAAATAACTGACCGGCCCACCGGGAATTCTCCCGGTGCTCCCGATTAGCCAATCCGGGCCTGCATATATGCATATACACTACCGTTCAAAAGTTTGGGGTCAGTAAGATTTTTTTTTAATGTTTTAAAAGAAGTATCTTCTGCTCACCAAGCCTGCATTTATTTGATTAAAAATACAAACAAAAACGGTAATATTGTGAAATATTATTCCAATTTAAAAAGCTGTTTTCTATGTCAATATACAGTAAAGTGTAATTTATTCCTGTGATCAAAGCTGAATTTTCAGCATCATTACTCCAGTTTCAGTGTCACATGATCCTTCAGAAATCAATCTAATATGATGATTTGATGCTCAAGAAACTTTATGATTATTATCAATGTTGAAAACAGTTATTTACATTTTATTTCATGATGCTATGATGAATAGAAAGTTAAAAAAAAAACAGCATTTGTCTGAAATCTAAATCTTTTGTAACATTAAACACTACCGTTCAAAAGTTTGGGGTCAGTAAGAATTTCATTTTATTTTTGGGGGATAGAAATAAAATTAATCAATACTTTTATTCATCAAGGATGAGTTAAACTGATCAAAAGTTACAGTACAGTAGACAATTATAATGTTAGAAAATATCTATTTTAAATAAAGCTGTTCTTTGAACTTTATATTCATCAAAGAATTTTGAAAAAAAAAATGTACACAACTGTTTTCAGCATTGATAATAATAATGAATGTTTCTTGAGCATCAAATCATCATATTAGATTTCTGAAGGATCATGTGACACTGAAGACTGAAGTAATTATGCTGAAAATTCAGCTTTGACAGGAATAAAACACTTTACTGTATATTGACATAGAAAACAGCTGATTTAATTGGAATAATATTTCACAATATTACGTTTTGTTTGTATTTTTAATCAAATAAATGCAGGCTTGGTGAGCAGAAGATACTTTTAAAACATTAAAAAATTTTACTGACCCCAAACTTTTGAACGGTAGTGTATATTATTATATAGAATTCATCTTTTTAAAGAATTCATTACAAACAGATTTTCAGGCATTTCTTTTTTTTTCACAGCTGATGTATTTTTGCTTTAAAAGAACTGTCTCTTGTTTAGTAATTTTTTTTTTTTTTTTTTTTTTTTTTTTTTTTTTTGAGATTGAGTCTTTTTCTGCTGCCATTGTTTTCCTTGGATTTGCTTCTCAGTTCCATGCAATTTAAGCTTTTCTTGGTTCATGATGTTTCTAGGCAACCTCTCTCATGCTAATTCAGATTAGCACAGTTGGTTTTAAATTAATCAAGTTTATTTTAAGTCTGGACTCCATAGTCCAGGTTTTAGTAATCTGTACTTAATCTGTGTTTCAGAAAGCCATTTTTTAAGCCACAATTAACTACTCTAGATTAAGGCCTACCCGGGCTTAATTTAACCCTCTCTGGGAACCCCTATATCTGAAAGTAATGCAACCAAGATGTAGTACTACTAAGATACAAGACTAGTCTACAAGATACAGAATACAGAACACTTTCTGTGCTCAACTGGACAGTGTACACAGACATTATGCATCTGGAAAGTACAAGTACCACAATATACCATGGGACACAAAACACAGAATGAAAGTATGTTATGAAATTACATATGTTTATCGCAGTATTCATGTATCAAAGATATATTGTAAGCAAAGACTTTCCTCCAAACCGTCCTTTAGCTCTTTCCACCATACGCTGACACAAACCACAGCTGTCAGGTTCTGAAAGAGAAGTGAAGGTCAGAGGCAGGTTTCAGAGCCCGGAGCAAAACTCCAACTGACTGGGAAGAACAATAAAGAAGAGTGTTGGAAATCTCAGAAGCATAGACCAGGAGACTTTGGGATATCTTTAAGCAGAAGTTACTCTTTATTGAGAAACGTGCTGTTGCGTCGCTGCAGTCATCCAAGTCTGACTAAGGCAGTGTACTTGGTAGTTCATATACATTCAAGGGGGAGGGCTACATAGAGTAGAGGTGTGGACAATCTAAACAAAGCATGCAAATGCAGTACAGGAATCAGCCCATTCCCTACATTTCCCAGCCATGATCTAATCAGCATAACTGTGTCATTCAAATGCATAGGTGCTAATCCAATCAGTCTGACAGTATCGCCCTACCTTTACATTATAGAGACAAAGGCACTGCTGTATCTTGAGCTTGTCCTGCCAAATGGTCAGGAAGTGCAAAAGGTTTGTGTCACACACCCCTGAGCTGCCTGCCTTGATCTCCTTAGAATGTCATTATCTTTACCTTAACGTGCTAAATACAATATACTTCACCTTAGTAATTTATGTGAGGTGATGTCAGTATGTAGGATCAACAGATCTTAAACAGATTATTAGGGGTTCAAGCACGTATACACATACGTATACACATATGTATGGGGTCATTCTTTGGTCACGATAAAAAAATCTTGTTGATTGGCCTCTAGGTGGCGCTATAACTTGGAAAAATTTGAAAACAGCTGTAACTACGCAACCGTTAGTCCGATCGACTTGAAATTTGGCATGCAGTGTCTTGGTCCAAGGGGGCATGATGGTCTATGAGGACATTGGCGTATCTCAAAAAACATGGCCGCCATCGGCCAATGAAGTTTGAGCACCTAATAGACAAGGTTAATGGAGGCCGATCGGAACAAAACTCTGTGGGCATGTTCGACTCATGGTCCTAGAGGTCTGTAAGAATTCTGAAAGAAATCGGCCACTAGTTGGCGTTAACGAGTTTTACGCCTCTGTAATCATGTGGTGTTTCACACATACAGACAATATGCATATCATTTTATAGATCTCCTCATTCTGAACAACTTTGCCTCAAGAATCAATGCTGTCAATCAAATTGTTCATTAAATATTCATGATTATGTGAAAAACCTACTTTTGCGAACTAGTCCTAGGTTTTTCACCCGATCGGAACTAAACCAATGCAGGACAATTCTCTGGACTCTCTAGATCAATAATTATCGAAAAAAATTGAACTTTATCATTTGGGTTGCTATAACAGGGTCATTTAGAAAATGGGTGTGGCAAAATATACTCAAAAGTCTATAAATCCTAAATGAAAACTCGGAACTTCACGAAAATAAGTGAGCATATGCCAAATATCGTTCTAAATAAGCATGACAAATTTCATGGAGATTGGGCAACAGGTATAGAAGTTATAACGGTTACAATGATGAAAAATGACAATATTCCTATGTTTATAAATGAAATCTCAAACAATCCAGCCAGCACTGAGCTCATTCGAACCGTCTAGATCAGCACTTCTCAAAGTCTGGACTCCGGTCCGGATCCGGACCCGGAGGGAATTCAATCCGGACCCGCCTCCATTTCATATTTCAACAGCAGTAATTGTGTGTAAGGGATTAAAAGTCTGGATTTCCTACTTTGATAAACGCATGTCAAAATCATTGTTTAGTGTTTTGTCTTTTTGGAGATGGTCCAAAATTAAAGAGAAGGTGAGATATTTAAAGTTTTCCTCCGTGATTCAGTTGCCATGACATCCAGTGAGTGTATACTTTTGACGTAATTGGGCGCGAGTCGCGCAACGCGACACTGTGTGGAACAGTGGTTCTCAACCTGCGGCCCGTCACGAATGTAAATGCGGCCCTTGATATGCCAACCCACAATAAGAATAATAATAATAATAATAATAATAATAAATAAATAATTATAGCATACAATTTTTTTTTTGTTTTAAAATTTAATTAAAGTGAATTAAATAAATATAATGAGCTATAATGCTTTATTTGTCATAAAAATATTTGTGGAGCATTATTATTTCAGACATCAGGCAATGAATGATGCAATCACTCAGTTAACGAAAGAAAACAAGTGCGCGCTTAGGAAGAATTAAACAGTAGCCATTAATTTTGTAAATTTAGCCTCAAGATGGTCAAGTTTGTTATTAAAGGAGAAAAAACTAAATGTGGAAGATAAAAATGAAGGAACACATGCAAACAAGAAGAGTCGCAGCATCAGCAGTAAAGGTAGAACAATGGAAGAATCAGTTTGCCGTTAATGAGCGAGATGGGCAGCCTTCCTGTTTGCTCTGTAGTAAAGTACTTGACAAGCAAAACCTACAATTTCAAAAGACTGAACTGTGAATTCGATGTGTTTGTTTGGTCTATTTTAAATCAGTAAAAATAACCGCATCAGCGCACTGCGGCTGGAATGAGCCCAACTCTGCGCGCGCTCGCGATCCGATGCTGCGAGGGATCGGAACGTGACAGAATGCTGATATCGTCAGAGATTGTGATTATAATGCGCTCAGTGTTGTTTGTAAAAAGAGCTGAGTAACATTTGTTTTAAGGCGTTTAGGTGATTGTTTGGTGTCTATTG
>JAOTNS010003012.1:0-16029 GCA_028476615.1 Culter alburnus
TTTATTGTCCTGAAAGTGTTTATCTGGATGTTAAAGCCATGGTTAGCGATCTCTAGAAGACATGCCGTTAGTTCCTAGTTCATTTTCTCTTTATATGAATTTGTGGACTAAGGTGTACAGAGCGCCCTCCGGCTGCAAGTATGAATTAAAAACACAGTATCCAGCACTCATAGTGATGACAATAAATATTGAATAATTACTTCTCTGTATAGAAAATTGACATAAATATATAAGAATCCATCAATATTTCTCCAAATGTGCATGCTTTTAAGCTAAAAGCCTATATGAAATGCCATAGAGGTAATTTAATTGTTCAGACACTTTGCATCACAGAATACATGATATTTTAAAGAATATAATAGAATACCATTATTTTACATTGTAATAATATTTCACAGTATTGTTTTTATGATGAGCTGAGACTTTATTACAGAGGGTTTTTTTCACAGCCTACCTGACTGAAAGACCTCATTAATATGCAAGTATTTCAGGTCATTATTATGCGATTATTTTGTCTTCTCAGGTGTAAATGACCCATTATTCATGCAGATTCACACCTCCACGCATACTGTGTTTCTTGACAAAAAAGTGTCTTACAAAAACTAAATCAATATATTGTTTTATATGAAGGAGTAGGCAGTGTCATTTTTACATAATTCTGAAGCAAAAATCTAGTCTACAACCTCCAATACCCAGAAGTCTTATGAACACAGATTTAATATACTTTTTTTGGCCTTATTTCAGTGACTTAAGTTTTTTGTTTTTTCAATAACCACGCATAAACATTATTCCTTCAAAAACAAAAACATGTACATACATGTTCCTCACATATTATTGTAGCCTAGTTTGTGCTGAATACAGTGTAATGACACTTGTGTCATTAATATGTTTATGAACAACTGAAAAAAGCACAATGTCAGGGAACCCCAGTGAAGTCCACTATATGGAGAAAAATCCTGGAATGTTTTCCTCAAAAACCTTCATTTCTTTTCAGCTGAAGAAAGAAAGACATGAACATCTTGGATGACATGGAGGTGAGTAAATTATCAGGAAATTTTAATTCATAAGTGAAGTAATCCTTTAACTTGACTCTTACACAAGTCTTTTCACACATGTTGTTAGTGTAACGGGTGGGAAGCGGACACACACACACACACACACACACACACAGGCTCAGCTGCACATTCTTCACCGGTGAATTCAGCGCTCATGTGTTTCTGCTGAAGTGAGCAGTGAAGCCCTGCCTATGTTTCTTGTAGGTCTGTTTCTTGGCCTGCAGCTGATAAGATTGGGTTGGGTTACACGCCTGCAAGCTGATACAATTGAGAGCGCTCAGATGAATCGTGTATGTCTGAGACGGAGGCTGAAGAAGACAGCTAGCAAATGCTTTGGCCCAAACATCAGATGGTTAGACGCAGTGTATTCATCGCCAGTGTAAATAATGTCAAGCCAAAGCGGAGCTGACGGGAGAGTCGTGGGGAGGCTGGCACTATTGTCTTCTTGAGAGTGAACACAAGTCTTCTCTCTCGTATCTCTCGCTCAAAGGCATCAGATCGTTGACAGACTGCAGTCACAAGCGCGCGTTTGTCTCTGCGTGCGGACAGTGGGAGTATTATATGCTAACGTCTCTCGAGTTCAACAGTGTTGTCTTGTTCCAGCCTGTGTGGTTTGGGTGTGTGTGAGGTTTCTGGGCGTCACATCAGTACTAAGCACACTCATTAGGGTACGAGATCTTCACTGGATAGCGTTGATCGGTCTGGACAATAATCATTGTTTTCTATGGATTGGTGTGTTGTTGGTTTGTTTGTTGTATTTAATCATTTAATTGCAACACATTTATGTTCTTAGCAGGCCTTTTGTTTCCAAAGAGCAGGAATCACACATCTGGAAAACACCAGTGCAGATAAACGGCTACAAGAAACTGCAACTGCAAACTGGATGGTTTTTTTTGTTTGTTTTTTCTGAGATTGTACAAGATTTATTTCATCAGAGGGCAAAACTGGTGCTTTCTGCTTAGTGTGAAATCCTCAGTGAATCCCTTGTGAACAAGAAGTGCACTTTAGCATATAAAAAAAAGAGTACATATTATAGATTATAAAATATACTTTAAAAGAACTGTGAACTGAATGTACAGTAGTGGGCAAAAGTGACGTCCAGCCTGGGAAAACTATGAAGTTTGTTTCCGCTACTGAATAAAACATAAAAAAGGTATAATTCTGACTTTATAAATCACAATTTTGACTTTTTCTTGCAATTGTAAGTTTATATCTTGCCATTCTGAGAAAAGAAGTCAGAATTGTGAGATAAAAAGTTGCAATTACGTTTTTATTTTTTATTTAGTGGCGGAAACAAGCTTCCTGACATCTTCAGCCTTTATTCAAATATAAATGTGTTAAAGTCCCCCTGTAGTCAATCATTTTATCCATTAAAACTCCAAAATGACATATTTAAATGTTTCGTCCTTCATGCCTTAAAATAGCTTGAATGTAACGCTACACCCTCGCCTCATTTAGTTTATGTGTTCTATGAATATGCAAATGAGCCCCGCCTCCACTTGCTCACACCAGCTCAGAGATCCACACGTTGATGTGATTGGTTACAAGGTAGTTTGTGATGTCAGAAACACCTGCGATTTCAAACCGCGTTTTTAGATCACTGCAGTTTCATGTAGAAAACATTCAGTAATGGTGTTGATTTATGAATTTGCACTTTGTCTTAAAGCACATTAAAAACACCACATAGACATATAAACAACATTAAAAACTTGATTTTCACCACAGGGGGACTTTAAATATTTTGTAGTCATATTGTGTAGTTGTGCTCGGTGTTGATTGTTTTATTTGAGATAATAACGCAATGAAACATGACAAATTGTGCCGCGTAGTTTTTGTCCAGGATCTCATACAGAGAAATTATGAACACATTTACAGTTTTTTACAATCCTTAGGACACATTTCTCAATACTGAGGTCACTTTTGCAAAACTCTTCACACATTTCTCCTAACCAACTTTCATCTTGGCACAGCAGTTCATTTCACATTCAAAATGCACTAAATCTACCAAAACACTTCATTCATGTCTCAAATCAACTCATTCTTCCAGAACACTAGCAAAGGTTTCACATGACAAATACACTTTGTCAGTCATAAAATACTGACCTAAAAACAATAACATCAGGTATCATTATACAATGTTTTTCTTTTGTAAAATTTCTTAACAAAACAAGAATAACACTGTCTATTGTTTATAATTCACTGCAGTTTGTTACATGAACCTCGTTTACAAAACAGTACAAAATTATTCCGAAGTTTTCCTCTTTGAATGGATGATAATGAAATTGAAAAATGAATGCTTGTGCAGGTGTTCAGTTTCATCTAATTGCTTTGATAGTATTTGATTTTATTAGATTCAGCATATATATTTCATTACAATATTACTGTAGGAATGTAGCAAATTGCTGTCTTATTCAGTTTTGTATTATGTTATTGTTTTGAACATAAGTTTAACAGTTTTGAAAACAGTATGTAAGCATGTGCAAATTGGCCTGTACGTACACAGAGTTTTGGCAGTTGTTGTGTCTGAGTGAGAAAAGAATTCATGAAATTTGAGAGATGTAGTCATTGAATGCATTTTGTGCCAAAGCAATGATAATTGATCCTCAGTTTAGCCCACATAGACTTCTGTTGTGCTCACTGTGTGAAGAGTTTTGCAAAAGTGACCTAAGTATTGAGAAATGTGTCCTAGCGTCTGTAAAAAACTGTAAAAGCAAGAGTGAAATATTAATAATTGATTATGCTGTAGTCAGAGTTTGCTTTTTCCTGTCAGAGTTTTGTTTTTCTGTGCACTTTATGTGCATTTTGTGCAATTAGAAGTGATGAGAATATGCCATTTGTAAACTATTTTAATGGTTGGATTGGTCAAAAAACTGTAATCTTATGAAAATATTACCATAACGTCCATGCATGCATGTGATGTGTAAATGTAGTTTACAAATCATGTACTTTGGTAAAAGTGTTTTGAAATCCTGTTCCCCACCAGCATTTTTGATCAGTTTCAAAAAAACTTTCATGCCGCCCAGAATAGTTTGTTGTATCTGAACATGCAATAAAGTGTGTGTGTGTGTGTGTGTGTGTGTGTGTGTGTGTGTGTGTGTGCTTTTGTTTATATTACATTGTGGGGACCAAATGTCCCCATGATGTAATATAAACCTGAGTTCACCTACATCGTGGGGACCAGCCAGCGGTCCCCACAATGTAAATGGGTTTATAAATCATATAGAATGAGTTTTTGTGAAAAAGTAAAAGTTTGCACAGTTTCCTGTGAGGGTTAGGTTTAGGGGTAGGGGCAGGGTAGGGGGATAGAATGTACAGTTTGTTCAGTGTAAAATGCATTGAAGTCTATGGAAAGTCCCCACAATTCACAAAAACAAACATGTGTGTGTGTGTGTGTGTGTGAGTTAGGTGTTGATATGTATGTGAGACTCTGTGGGCGTGTGAACTCTTTCTCCTATGTTTGTCAGTCCTTACGCAGCGCCCGTATCTGAATGTGAATCGTCTGTCGTGATGGTTTGGTGGATCTCCTCATCTCCTAATCTTCGTCCTGACTTCTCCCTGTTCTGAGAGTTTGTTCAGGAGGCGCGTCCGTCTCAGAGTGTTGTGACATTACACACGTTCAGCATGTGTACATATTAGCTTAGTGTCAAATTATTGCTCATTCCCTCTTGATTAAGTGTGAAGCTGTGTGTATGTGAGTGATTTTTTCATAGCCCAAGGTGATTTAAGATTTAAGAAATCAGGGTTACACTTTATTTCTATGGTCCACTTCAGATATTCTACTAACTATAAGTGGCTGTGCAACTACATGTCAGCTAGCTCTCATTAGAGTATTGTAGACTGTTAGCTTCAGGTTCAGGTTAGTAGAATAAGTTCACCTGTACTGTAGAATGTCTGAATAAAGTTTAACCTAAATCAATTTTTGGACAGATTGTATGAGCTTTTTCTAATTTTAAAGCCACTGAAATGTTTAATTTGACAATTTCACTAATTTGGGCTTGTTCTCTAACTCCCCATCTATAATAATTTCATAAAAGTTAGATTTAATTTCATTTTTGGCATTTATGTGTTCAATTTGAAATGTTCATTTTCATTGTTGGGGAAAGTTATTTTTAAAAGTAATGCATTACAATATTGAGTTACTCCCTAAAAAAGTAACTAATTGTCGTTACTTAGTTACGTTTTATGAAAAGTAATGCGTTACATTACTTTTGTGTTACTTTTCTCACCTTGCTTGTTTGTTGTTGTTTTTTATAGCAGCTAAAAAGTTCTATTTTTGTCAAATGTTTTTCGACGGCTGAAGGAAATGCATATTTACGCCTGTACAGTAGAGGGCGCAGCTCAAACAAACCAAAATTACTACAGGATTGCGTAAAATTCTGAGATTGCATTCTGCTGTTTTACAGTTTTTTACAAACGCTAGGACACATTTCTCAATACTTAGGTCACTTTTGCAAAACTCTTCACACATTTTCACACCAACTTTCAGCTTGGCACAGCAGTTCATTTCACATTCAAAATGCACTAAATCTACCAAAACACTTCATTCATGTCTCAAATCAACTCATTCTTCCAGAACACTAGCAAAGGTTGACAGCCGACAAACACACTTTGTCAATCATAAAACACTGACCTAAAAAACACTAACAACATGTAGCATTATACAATGTTTTCTTGTGTAAAACAAGGACACATCTCTGTTTATAATTCACTGCAATATATGTTACTGGAATGAATCAGACATGATGCAGAATTCGTCAATATTTTATGTTGTTTATTTATTTTTATTTAATTCCAAAATACAAGAATTTGTATACACACCATCCACTGATACAGATACAATTCAATTGTTTTTATAGCATTTAATTTTAAGATTTAAAATATATTTCATTAAAATATTACTGTAGGAATGTAGCAAATTGCTGTCTTACTCAGTTTTGTATTATGTTATTGTTTTGAACATAAGTTTAACAGTTTTGAAAACAGTATGTAAGCATGTGCAAACTGGCCTGTACGTACACAGAGTTTTGGCAGTTGTTGTGTCTGAGTGAGAAAAGAATTCATGAAATTTGAGAGATGTAGTCATTGAATGCATTTTGTGCCAAAGCAATGATAATTGATCCTCAGTTTAGCCCACATAGACTTCTGTTGTGCTCACTGTGTGAAGAGTTTTGCAAAAGTGACCTAAGTATTGAGAAATGTGTCCTAGCGTCTGTAAAAAACTGTAATTTAAATTCAAGTTTTAATATTTTTATTTTTATTTTTTATGTTTATATAGTTATTAACTTTTTAAATTAGTTTTAGTCATTTTAGTACATCAAATTAAACTAAATGTAAATTTTACCTTGACAAGATTCTTTATATTTTACCTTTTTATTTCAATTTTTAGTTTTAATTAACTATAATAACCTGAGTGAAAAATGTCATTACCATCACACAGAATCCAGAAGTAATTCAATTTAATAGTATTAAAATTATTTCAAATGATTAAAATATTTTTTACAATTATTGAAACTGATTAACATTTTTAATTATTAGTTCTAAAAATTCCATTCCGCTGTTGATCAAGGTTATGATGATCATATTTCTGAAGTTTGAAGCGGTTTCGTTTCATCACTGATGGAGATTGAGCAGACCTTGACCCAGAGTTCTCTCACTGTACGTCACATGATCAGCCCACACTGACGCCCGCTGGACGACACTCACAATCATTGTCCAGTTAGTTCACCGATGACCTTTTGTGTAGGTGGATTTGTTGTTCTTGTCATCTCAGGTTCACAGTGTGTGTTCTGTGCTGAAGAAGAGGTGATGGTCAGATCTGGAGCTCAGATGACCCGTGGCTTGTGTGGGACTGAAAGCCTTAACCTCATTCCACGACTGTACGGATGTGTGCCGCGTCTAACACTGGCTCCGTTATGGAAACCAAATGTTATCGGAATTGTGACGTTCCAAACCGAACATGTGGAGATCAGATGCATGTATGACACTCTCTCATTCCAACACGCTTTCTCTCTGATCTTCAGATCGCAAATAATAATTATGCATTATACTGTAGTTTTAAGAGGTTTAAAAAAAGGGATAAATGAAAACAGCACATGAACATAAATGAAGGTATTTTGAAGGATATGAGTAACATTGACTTCCCATTGAGAAAGGTTTAAACACCTTTTATTTCTTTATTGCATCACATCAGGATCCGGAGTATGAAGAAATGCTTTAGTGAAGTACAGTGAGGAAGGAAGAGAGCTCATAATAGAGGAAAAGAAAGCAGATATGACATCATAATGTTGTGAAAAAATGGAGCTTCAGGAATGAAGGACATCAGGAGAGAGAAATGGATGTGGAGAAGAGGAGAGAACGGGGGACGGAGACCAAAATAGACCGAGGCAGTGTGACTAAGATGCTAATTGCAGTGGAACAGCATTCTAACATGCAGTAATGAGAGAGAGAGAGAGAGAATGTGTTCAGATCCACACGCCTCTGCCATGAACACTCGGAGTTTTCCATATCGTCATTTCTCCCATTAAAATGGAATATGGAGTGTTTTATAGCGATCAGTGTAAAAGCGCTGGTGTTAGATGTGATGTGAGCAGATCCGGCGTGTGGGCGCCTCACGGCAGACCGGCGTTCTGTCTCTGAGCAGAAGAGGTTAATGACTTCAGATTTGATAGAACAATCACCGGTTGTATGGAGAAGTTTGAGTGTGTGTGTGTGTGTGTGTGTTGTCAGGCAGTGTTTACAGTGTAGCTGCATTCGCTCAGATGTTAACAATCTGCACACAGATGTAAACACACAAACACTTTAGATCTGTAGCATGAATACACATGATTCTCTGTATATTAGAATGTTTTAAAGTCATGGCATTATTCTAAATGATTTATCATTATTGTGTTAAATTCATGTTCTGGTAATCTTGAATCAGCATCTCTTCTCTTCTCTGATGATGAGGGCGGGGCAACCTGTCACTCACATGAGATCCACCAATAGCAAACCACAACCATCCAATCAATTCCGCACAGACAAAATCAAGCCCCGCCCTACATTTGCTCTTGTTTGGGAAGCAGTTTCATGAGGATATGCGGCACAATAAGGGAGAGAAGATGCAACTTCCCTTTTTATGAAGACTTTAAATCTCAGTGAGAATGAAGGCTGTAACTTCAGACCTGGAAACTATTAACAAGCAGAAACTGTAAAATAAAAGTTCAAAATATAACAAAATAAAAGGACTGAAATGTGAGCCAAAGATCATTACAGCCACTTAATACATGCCTATTTACCAAATAAATACATTAAACTGATGTTTTTAAAAATAAGTCTCTGTGATCAAAAGCAAAAAAGTCAAAATGTGAAATATTATTATAATGTAAATCAGCTGTTTTCTATGTGAATATATAGTAAAGTGTAATTTATTCCTGTGATCAAAGCTGAATTTTCAGCATCATTACTCCAGTCTTTTTCTTTCAAAAACTACATAATGATGGTCTTTTCAAGAAGTTGGTTCTTTAATGAAGCCTTTTCATTATTATTATATCAGTATCATTTTTTAAATTAATGCCCCCAAAAAATACCAAAAATGAATATTAATTCAGAAATGAGGTGTGTACTCAAGTCACTGTATGAATTACACGATCATGTATTTTAGAATAAATGTCAGTGATTCATTTCCATGATGTTTTCTTTAACTCTGTTGTGAGTGTAGATCTTCAGATGTGGAACTGATGATATTCTCTGCTAGATTTTCTGCCACAAACACTAAAATGTGACTTTTATGACGTTTACTTTGGCTTTAACGGCTCAAACCTGCTGTGTGAGAGAAGAGTCACACACTCCAGTGCTTTAACCCTTCACTGCCTCTGACACACACACACACACACACACACACTCAGCCGTAGAAGTGAATGGATTACATCTTATTAAATCTCACAGTGTGTGTGTGTGTGACACAGATCTCACCTCCGTTCTGTTTCCTCTTTTCTCTTCTCGGTCACATTCTCAGCCGACTCATAATTACCGTAATGACACGAGTTTCCTGTTAATATGGAGCAGTATTTCAGCTTTACAGAGCATCACAGTCTCACTAACACTCTCTCTCTGAGTGAAGTGAGAATGTATAGTGAATCTTATAGTGCTCCAGCTGACACAAATATATGTTCTCTGGCCCTTCTGAAACAAGAAGAAACATTTAAATGAACGTCCAACTAGAACATTTCAGGTCAGAACATTCCATGAGCGTGTTCCGTGTTCAGTTTGTGTGTATTTGTGACACGTGTGTGTGATTCCCTCTTCTTCTCGGCCGGACCGAAGCACATGAGTTTTTCTTCAGGTATGATAAATATGTTCAGACGCTCAGGATGTTTACAGTCTGTTGATGGAGTTTCACAGATACCAGTGAAGAGTGAAGCAGTGTGATAGTGTGAAGTATGGCATGTTTATTAGACGTGTGTGTTCATGCATGTGTTCTGATGACTCGTGAGATTGTGCTAATGAGAGGTAATTTCTGCTCGTAATGATAGAAGAAAGTCCCTAGTGTGAGTCCAAAAGGCTGGAGCACTTAAACTTTGAAATGTTCATCACGCAAAGAGAGATATCCAACTAAAGAAACACGACTTCTCTGTGGATTTGAGGGTCATCAAGAGTTTGAACAGGAGAAAAGGAATTTAAAGGTGCAATTAAGAGAACAGGAGAAGTGCAGGGAAATCCTGGGAATGTGAGAGTCCTTCCATAAAGCTTTACAGCTCTGTGTTTGTCAGCACACACACACACACACACACACACACACGGGAGTGAACAGTGACTCAGAGCGCTGATAGAATCCACATCATTCTCTGATCATTCCTACAGTCACGCTCCAGCACTAGCCATCAGGGAGGAAGTGATGTTATCATGACTTCCTGTTTTACTTCATGTGCCTGTTTTTTTAACTGGGCATTGTTTAAACATGTAGGCCTACAATGTCTGAAGGCATGTGTGTGTGTGTGTGTGTGTGTGTGTGTGTGTGTGTGTGTGTGTGTGTGTGTGACCCATGCTGGCAGATTGAGTCAGAGTGTGCACGGGTTAATTTCAAGCTACAGGCAACACAAGTCAAAAATGTCAATTTTGGTCGTATTTGAGGTTTTCACAAAAATGAGTTCATTAATAAGCCCTCGTCTAGCGATCCCAGTGCTCCAAATATCAGTTAAAACATCTAAAAGTATCTTTATTTGAATGTTTTTCTGAGAGGAATACCTTTCCTACGTCTATGAAAAATGCCGTTTTTCTCTGATCGCTTCCCCTCAACATCTTCCTCATTAGTTCAAGTTTGCTTTCATTTTAAAGCGCAGCATTTCAACTTTGTGAATATTTATAGCCAATTCTCGATGGCATGAGTCTGAACCAATGAAATGTGATTTTCACTGCTGATGTAAACAAATCAATCTTACTCGCGCTGACTGACAGATCCGAAGCACTCGCACAAAGATATATATATATATGTATATACCTATAGATATTTGGTTTTGACTAGGTTTGTGCCAAATTAATTGTTGATAACAGGGATTTTAAGGTGATTTTGTTTTGGAAACTTGAGAAAAGTTTAACTTGATTTTTCTCTAATGTTAATCAGCAGGTGTAGCTCAGTCACTTATTGTTGGGTTCCAACAGATCATAATCATTTTGAAGTTTTGTTAATAGAGATTGTGAAAATAACAATAACTAATTTTGAAAATTTGCTCACTGTGACTCATTTTGCCAGCACAGTCACATATATATAATTCATTATTATGTAGATGTGCATTTGAATTATTTATGACATATATATATATATATATATATATATATATATATATATATATATATATATATGTATATATGTATATTATATATATAGCGTTCAATAGTTTGGGTCAGTAATGTTTTGTTTTGTTTTTGTTTTCAAACAAAGTAATACTTTTATTCATCAAGGACGCATTAAATTGCTCAAAAGTGACAATAAAGACATTTATAATGTTACAAAAGATTCTATTTCAAAGAAATGTTGTTCTTTTGAACTTTCTATTCATCAAATAATCCTGAAAAATAAAATGTATCACAGTTTCCACAAAAATATGAACTGTTTTCAACATTGATAATAATCATAAATGTTCTTGAGCAGCAAATCATCATATCAGAATGATTTCTGAAGGATCATGTGACACTGAAGACTGGAGTAATGATGCTGAAAATTCAGCTTTGATCACAGGAATAAATTACACTTTACTATATATTCACATAGAAAACAGCTGATTTACACTGGAGTAATATTTCACAATTTTACTGTATTTTTGATCAAATAAATGCAGCATTAGTGAGCAGAAGAGACTTCTGTCAAAAACATTAAAAATCTTAATTAATCCAAACTTTTGTACAGTCAAGTATATTTCATATTCAATATATTTCTATTTATTTGACTTATTCTCAAATCAAACCCCTAATCCGTGAAGGTAGAAACAGTGAACTCTGTCCTGAATCAAAGCACAGCTTATAATGCAAAATCCCTTAATATATATATATAATTTCCCAAAGCTCTAGACTGTGCAGCGGTGTGGATATGAATGAACATCTCTCGTTTGACAGAACAATCGAGCAGGAGCATATCACACTCAGTCTTCCTGAGGTTTCTCCTCACCGTCTGTCGGCTCTTCTGCTCTGTGATTGTGATCCAGAGATCTCCACTCTCCCACACACTCGCTTCAACAATACACCACTGTAAATACAATAATGAACCGCCCAGCAGGAGCGCCGGAGCTGTGATGATATTACACCATAATCCCTGTGAAGCACAGATGAGAGGGAATCAGACGGATGCAGATCGTGAACCGAGTGTTCCTGCGGCTCAGTTATGATTGATTTACAGCACCGGCTTCTGTCTCAGATGTTTCTCACTCAATATATGATTTGTGATTTTTCCCTGCCGTCTTCCCCGTAGCCCTGAGCTCCCGTCCGAGCGGAAACAGACACCCGATCGGGCTTCAGAGCGCCGGGTTTGACCCCTGCGTGACCTCAAGCGTCTGTCTCAGCCTGGATCTGAGCGTTTCAGATGTGTTCCTCTGCTCCCGTTCAAGTCTTTGTTGTAACGGTACGGACGGCTGGTCGTTCTCATTCTGTAACGCTGCTTTCATCTGCTCTTGGCTGTTAAACCTGTGACATCTTTATTACTGTGAACTTTGACCCTGCGTGCTGAGGTTATTCAGTTAACAGTCTGCCATCTAAGAAGCGTCTCGGCTGCTGTTGTTATTAGAAACAGTGTGTGTTTGTGTGTGTTAAGTTACTCCCTCACTACTAACAAGCTGAATGTTTTTGTCACGAGACACATTACGGCCATTAACCCGTTTCCTTCCACTTGGATTTGAGCTGGAATGCTGCTCTTCCAGAGGGAGAAACACTTCAGTGCGTCATGTCAAGCGCTGTGTGGTCTCATGACTGGCAGGAATAAGAAGTGCTTTGTTGTGATGTTTCCTCTTTTATTTTTTTTCTTCCCACCAGCAGAAACAACCAGAAATCTGCCAAACGTTCAGTGATTTAAAACGTCTGTATCAACGAACAACAATATGAGCTATTCCAGCGAATATAAGTAACTTTACAAGTACTTATTCTACGAACCCGAACCCTAAACTAACGGTCTACTAATACTCTAATGAGAGCTAGTTGACATGTAGGTGCAAAACTACTCATATTTAAGTGAAGTTTCTGTCATTAATTACTCTCCCTCATGTCGTTCCACACCCGTAAGACCTTCATTCATCTTCAGAACACAAATTAAGATATTTTTGATGAAATCTGAGAGGTATGTGACAATATAATCAACACTTTCAAGGTCCAGAAAGGAACTAAAGACATCGTTAAAACAGTCATGTGACTGCAGTGCTTCAACCTTAATGTTATGAAGAGACGAGAATACTTTTGTGCGCAAAAACAACAAAAATAACCACTTTATTCAACAATCTCTTCTCTTCTGTGTCATTCTCATACATTGTTTCCGTCCAGCGCTTCCAGGTTCATCGTCAGAACGCCGACTCATTGGCCGGCTCCTGCGTCAGCATCACATGCATGCATCGTGTTGATCATGTGACCAGCTTTGGCCAATACTGAGCCGGCGTTCGGACATAAACACGGAAGCTTCACTGTGTTACTGCGTCTCCTGCGTAAGATAATGACAGGGAAGAGAAGAGATTGTTGAATAAAGTCGTTATTTTTATTTTGTTTTTGCGCACAAAAGTATTCAAATTAAGGTTGATCCACTGGACTGTTTTAACGATGTCTTTAGTTCCTTTCTGGACCTTGAAAGTGTTGATTATATTGTCACATACCTCTCGGATTTCATCAAAAATATCTTAATTTGTGTTCTGAAGATGAACGAAGGTCTTACGGGTGTGGAACGACATGAGGGAGAGTAATTAATGACAGAAATTTCATTTTTGCGTGAACTAAAGTGTAAATAAAGTGTAACTTATATGTTCTATAACAATAATTTATAGAAATATATTGCATTTGCATTTATCAAAATGTATATCAAGATTGAAGATATAATATAGTATTTTGCACATTGTACATTTTGTCATTTGAAGGTTTAAAAAAATATTTTGGATTTAAATGCATCAGTGGCTCATTTATTTTATCTGTCTAATGCAGTCGCACTCTTCGCAGATCATCATGTTTCATCGACACAAAAGAACGCTTTCTTTCTGAGCAAAATCTAAATAGTCTTTGTTCTAATGAGGAACCGAAAGCTGTGAAAGTGCACAGTGTGGTCAGACTGACTGAGATGAGCTCGATTAGATCATTAAAAAACAACACTGATGATGGATGACTGCAATAAGTGGAACTAAACACACACACACATTAAACCAGATCAAACCGACAGACTTCATCTCTACATATTTCAGAATTACAAATTCATTGTCGACACTTGACATTTATGTAGAAATAGAAGCGGATTCGCAGTGAGATTGCAAAAGTCCTGCGCTGACCTTTCAGCTCTGCCTCTCTCTGCACACGAGTGTTTGAGCTCATTTGTCAGTTCTCTTGTACAGTATGGATCAAATCAGAGGTCTGTAACACTGAGAGAAAAGCATCTGTTAGTGTTCATGTGCTCCAGTGCAGATTCACCCGGACGAACATGATGTGAAATCTGCCGTCTTTACACACTTCTTGAGTCGATCAGCTGAACCTGAGCCGCACTGATGATCGACTGATGATCACAATCAAAATAAAAGAAAACAGAGAAAAAACGGCACACTGCTTTGTCTGCTCACATGAAACTTTAATAAATGAAGCGTTTCGATCAGACAAGGTCTTTGTCAGGCAATGTTTGTCTTGCAAAGTTTCCTGGCAGCAGATAAAGCAGTGTGCCATTTTATTTTATTTTGCATTTTTTTATTTTGATATTTTTTATTTATTTATTGGACTGATCACATGCCTTCTTCAAATTGATCACAAGAAATGAACAGAGAAAAATATTAATCTTTCACACTAACAAATTTTTGAATTCAAAATGTGATTTCATCAGAATATATGGCTAATTTTCAATGTTTCTCAATGGAAAATATTCTTTTTAGGTAACACTTTACTTTACAGTGTCATTGTTACATGCTCTTACAGTAGTAATAACAGTAAATTATGCATAATATATGCAACTAACCCTAAACCAAACCCTAACCTTATAGTAAGTATACAATTAATATTATTAAATACTTAAATGTATAATTGCACTGTAAGAAGGATGCATTAAAATATAGGGTGACACTTTATTTTAAGGTGTGTTTTGTTACACTGTAATTAACATTAGTAACTACATGTACTTCTATAGGGTTAGGATTGGGGTTTGGTTTAGGGTTAGATGCATGTAATTATGCATAATTTATAGTTATTACTGTGTAACGTGTGTAACAATGACACTGTAAAATAAAGCGTAACCTCTCTTTGTGTCCTGATGATGAGGTTATGACATCATCATAGCTAAACAATCCTCCACCTCATCGATGGTGATTCTGGTTGTGGAGTCCAGATGTGATGCTCCCCCTGCTGGTCACTGCAGTGCATTTTCCCTTGTGTCATCTTTTCTTACTTTCCTCTCAAATTATTCTCGTAAATACCATCAATAGCTGAAAATAAATCTCTCAAATCCTGATAACATATATGATATGGAAGTTCATGTTCATAACAATCCTGAGAGCGACTCGCAGCACAGAGATCACTATATGGGAAGTGGCATCTTCATCGCGGCCGGACGACAGTGACCGGGTGCCGGATGTCAATCACGGGTCAGTGAACTAATGTTAAACAACGTCCAGATGGCACAGTACAGCGTTACCATGGTTTCTGCCCATGCAGTGTGTGTTTTGAATGTGTAGATGATTGAGAGAGCCTGAACATGCATGTTATCTAATGCATGTAATTCATCTCTTCCTTATTCACAGAACAAAACCCTCCGCTTCTCCTTCGTCAGGCTGATTGAGCCCCTGATGGACCCAGAATGGATGTCATAGTTCCACTTCAGCGGCTGTTTCTGTTCCCTAAGTGTACTGCATAACACAATCTTTTCATGGCCTCTATTGTGCTCCTCCAGACAGGTGAGGTGAAGATGGAGCGCTGCGTGGGAAGCGTGGGTCCAGATGCGGCTCTCTCAGGCCTTTATAATGGAGCGTAATGACGGGTTGAGCTGAATCACAGTGAATGAACACCAGCTGTGATTATTCCACTGATGAACACGGACATCCTCACCAACAAACTGAAGTGTTTTACAAAATACATCTTTAGTTTATTGCCAATTGCCAACATAAATCTATATTTAAAAAAAAATTAGGTTTCCTTACTTTTAAGAACATTTATTTAGCATATATTTGAAATATATTTTGGTCAGCAAAAATAATGCAGTGTAAGTAAGAAATTAGTCTGATATGTGCTAGACGTTTCAATGTTTTCTATGTAGGAACCCTTATAAATGACCCTAATATTCTGTGGA
>JAOTNS010003013.1:0-66247 GCA_028476615.1 Culter alburnus
GACCATATAGTTATAATATTTACGTTAAATTATAATGAATTAAGTGTATCAGCAGATAACCATCACAAATCAAAGAAGAAATTTCTTAGAAATATATTTTACCTAGCTGACGAGGATCACTCAGTCGCTTTGTGTTAAAAGCCAAATGCAGTTAAGCCGGGTTTTTGACCAGCGAATATGTGCATATGCAATTTGTCCATCATTAAACGACGATATCACATTAAGCTACGTCATCATAGGTTATGAGCGCTCAGTTTGTCCGTTTGTAAAATACGTTTGGCCAAAATCTCAGTTTATGAAAGATGTAGTACTACTGTATGCACAGGCTATTTAAGGCTATTTGTAGGCTATTGGCTATGACTAACTTAGATGGCAAATGCTAGTCCCCTCCCTCTCTCTCCGCCGCCGGTCTCAGGCCTCAAATGCATAAAATATGAAACTTTATAGACATACTAGTGTTTCTTTCGTAAAGACAACGTTGTACTTATTCAAAAAACAAGATATTTATTTACCATTGCAAGATGTTCAGCTGCTCTGCTGTGGAACTTCAGTTCGCTGCATTCAGGGGGCGGAGTTAAGAGGTTTGACTGACAGTTTGAGCGGAACCAAAACCATTTTGTCACAAGCTCTTTTTAATACCTTTATTAGGCTAAATATATTTACAAATCAGACAGACAGACGTAAAGGGTGACTGATAGCATTGATTTAGTGAAGGAAGAAAATAAATAAATAAATAAAATAAAACACCTCCAAAAAAAAGGGCACTTCGGAGTGTAAGAACAAAAAGGGCATGTGCTCTGCACAGGTTGAGCCCTACCTGTGCACGTGCCTGCTGCGACATGTCCTTAAAGGGATAGTTCAACCAAAAATGAAATTTCTATCTTTATTTACTCACTCTAAAGTTGATCCAAACCTGTATTAATTTCTGTCTTGTGCTCAATACAGAAGAATATTTGAAGAATGTGGGTAACCAAAAATTTCTTTAATATAGTAGCTTTAACAAGAAACTTATAAATTAGTATTTTTATTTTCATCCACTTTGGGCTGAAAAGTCACATTCTTTATATATATATATATAATATATATATATATATATATATATATATATATAGTTACCTTGTAAGGCTACTTTTTTAATATATAGGGAAATTAGTTTGACTGTACTGCTCAGTCACTGGCAAAATAGTAAAACCAACATGAAAGAGATTTGTGATCAAATCATGAATCGCCCACCCCTATTTATTAATTAGAATATTAGGCATATTATGTAGAGTTAGTTTTCCCCCACTCTACCCTAAATTCACAATTGCGAGTTAAAAAGTCAGAATTGCGTGATTATGAAGCCACAATTGTGTCAGAATTGTGATACATTTCAATTCTGATTTTTTTCTCAGAAGCTTTTTTATCTCTCAATTCTGACTTTTTTTTCTCAGAATGGCAAGATTATATCTATAATATATTGTATATATTCTGACTTTATAAGCCACATTTATGATCCATATAATCCTTATAACCCATATAATTTTTTCAATCAATTGCAACATTTATTTTTACAATATTCTCACTATATAATAATGTTTTTACTCAAGTAATGATTCATAAAAAATGAAAACCAAAAGTAGTGTGGAAAGATTTTTATTTAAGGAAGCTGAAAACGGTTTTAATATATTTCCAAAATTAATGTAGCTACAACTGATTCTGTACCTCTTCCGGGTTAAAAAGGATGCAAATGCAATAGGAGGGTTAAAATGTTAAGTACTGTAAGAGGTCTTTTATGATGCTCCATATGCTGGGATGTGAATTTGATAGGTGCTTTAAAAAGTCCTTGAAAGTCCTTCAATCTGGTGTTCATGAAAGAGTGGGAACCCTGTGAATAATGAATTAAGGCGATTGTCTGAATGAATGGTGAGTTCAATGCAATACCTGCCAAATAGTGTTTACAAGCCGCTCACGGAAGATAGGGGTGGGGTGAACAGTAGTGATGGCCGATTTCGAAACACTGCTTCATGAAGCTCCGAATCTTTATGAATCTTTTGTTTCGAATCAGTGATTCGGAGCGTGTATCAAGCATACCCTGTGTTCCATTTGGAAGGGCTCATCCCTATGCCCTAATCCCTTCAAAGGGTTTACCCTCCGAAGTGAGAGCTTTGAAGGGATGAAGGGTGTAGGGGTCAAAAAAAACCTCTTTCTTTGGAACGAGACAATCAAGGAGGAGTAGATTGTGCAAGCTGCGCCCTTTGTTTAACGTTAGTTTATTTATTTATTTTTGGTTTATCGCACCATATCGTATATTTTGTCTAAGTATTTTAAACATTTGAATGGACTGATAAAGGGAGCTGTAAAGTATTTTGTTGAAGTACAGTGTCGTTTTGACCATAATAATGTACCAAATCTTACTCATATAAATATTACAGTAGTATAGAAAATATACATTTATAGGTAAATTCAAACTCCTAACCTCCTGTACCCATTCTGTGACGTCAAACAACTTCCCTGTGCAAGGATCATGGGGCCCAAAGTGTCCATCAGTTGTACCCTTGAAATCCTTCATTCCGAAGGGCGCTTTGAAGTGGCCAGTTTTGAGCACTTCGGTTTGGAACGACCCTTCAATATGGCAGCCATGATTATTTTCATTCCGAAGAGGGCGATATATCCCGTTTGGAACGCACCTTAAAGGTGCCCTAGATTCAAAAATTGAATTTACCTCGGCATAGTTAAATAACAAGAGTTCAGGACATGGAAATGACATACAGTGAGTCTCAAACTCCATTGTTTCCTCTTTCTTATATAAATCTCATTTGTTTAAAAGACCTCCGAAGAACAGGCGAATCTCAACATAACGCCGACTGTTACGTAACAGTCGGGGTGTACGCCCCCAATTTGCATATGCCAGCCCATGTTCCCAACATTATGAAAGGCATTAGACAAGGGCAGAACGTCTGGATCTGCACAGGTGAATCAACAGACTAGGTAAGCAAGCAAGGACAATAGCAAAAAATGGCAGATGGAGCAATAATAACTGACATGATTCATGATAACATGATATTTTCAGTGATATTTGTAAATTGTCTTTCTAAATGTTTCGTTAGCATGTTGTGTTGTGGCAAATTCAATGTCTCTTTGTCCCTTCAGTTCTGGTCTTGAAGAAAAACTTGCAGAGTTGAAGTTTCAGGTCTCAGAAAAACTCACAGTCGAAGTTCCAGGTCTCAGAAGTATTTAACTTTATTGTCAAGCAACAAAGTGAGATGCCAGCTCCGCATCTGAGGCTCCCTTAGCCGGGGCACAGTTTTATACATTTTTCTTATCTCTTAAAAACACACCAAATTAATATCATTGGCTTTTTCTTATCTCTTAAAATACACCAAAGTAATATCATTGGCTGGTAATATTCACCCTAACAGTTATTTTCCATGATATCATCTACAGGGGCTCTTTTCCCACACCTCCTTCCCATGTACTCCCCGACCTTTCTGCCATAGACACTTCACTAATATAATTGCAGGTGTTGCTTATGTAAGAGAATTTTCTTTGTAAGGGTGACCAGCTTCCAGCTACTGTACATCTTTTGACTTCATTTCTCATGGCCTTTTGCCAATTGATGGTCAACTCTTTTCCCATTGGCCAAATGAAACATTGTATCAAAACAGTCAACACTCCCCGGAGGCAAGAGGCCTTCACGTGACACCCTTTACTGATGGTCTTGTTCATTTCACAGCCACCTGTTGTCTGGTGGAAAATTACCAACAAAATATGCTCAAGTAAACTTGTTTGACCCTTACAGTTACAAAGGCCAAGAGGGCCTCACAACACTTCTAGCTTTTATAGTAAGCAAACAAATTCTACAATTGTTTTCTATTTCT
The DNA here is from genome assembly GCA_028476615.1 of Culter alburnus. NCBI lineage: Eukaryota > Metazoa > Chordata > Actinopteri > Cypriniformes > Xenocyprididae > Culter > Culter alburnus. Next base: position 3,861 of record JAOTNS010003013.1, read on the forward strand.
ATACTCCATCAGTTGCTAATGTACTGTTAAATGTGGTTAAAGTTACCATTGTTTCTTACTGTATTCACGGAAACAAGAGCCGTCGCATTTTCATTTTTAAACACTTGCAGTCTGTATAATGCATAAACACAACTTCATTCTTTATAAATCTCTCCAACAGTGTAGCATTAGCCGTTAGCCACGGAGCACCATCAAACTCATTCAGAATCAATGTAAACATCAAAATAAACACTGTACTTACGCGATTAGACATGCTGCATGATGAACACTTTGTAAAGATCCATTTTGAGGGTTATATTAGCTGTGTGAACTTTTTTTTATGTTGTTTAAGGCAAGCGCGAGCTCTTGGGGCGTGGAGCACCAGATTTAAAGGGCCACACACCCCGAATCGGCTCATTTCTAATTATGCCCCAAAATAGGCAGTTAAAAAAATGAATTAAAAAAAAATCTAAAAATCTATGGGGTATTTTGAGCTAAAACTTCACAGACACATTCAGGGGACACCTTAGACTTATATTACATCTTTTAAAAAAAAGTTCTAGGGCACCTTTAAGTATCAAACTGCCAAAATCACATGATTTCAGTAAACAAGGCTTCATTACATCATCACTGTTTCGAAATGTTTCAAAACAGTTCGAAATTTCAATGTTTCACCGGTAGAGGGCGATGATAATGTGAACCCATGAATCATGCAGATTCACTGAGAACTATTGAACAAGTGTCTATGGGCTTTACCTGATCTCTGATCAGTTTTATACATCTGTAGATGTTTTAATTAGACATTAGAATAATTAAAATAAATAATGGTAGTTATTAATCTCTTATTGGCCTGTTTAGCTTGAGCCATGGAACAGATAAACAAGCCCTGAAAAATTGATAAAAGAACACATATAATACAGACACTCTATATTTAATCTTATTAGATGATTGCATTTGATAGATTTTACTTTCAATAAAACTTTTGCAATACATTTGTAAAGGGTGTTTTTAATGAATGTTTGGCCTGAGTTTTGTTGCATTTGCACTGTTCTGACCACTAGGGGTCACCGTGGAGACAGGTGTCAGATTGTTTCGAAGCCTCGACACATTACGGCACGTTTACTTCAACTGCTTCAGTGTTTCGTGAAGCCTCGATCTGCCATCACTAGTGAACAGTAGCTCATTATCATTTAAAGGGACATGCTCAGAGAGCCATTAATTGGCTCTCTGTGAACAGAGCTGTTTTTGACAAGGTAAAAAGGGTGTTTTTTTACACAACCATTCAGAATTTTTAATCAAAGTTTTCATGAAGACCCTAAAGAATAATACTAACTTGTGGAAAATTGGCATCTGATGTCCCCTTTAATAATTAAAAATGTGTATTACAGTGAAATTATTAAAAATATATATTTTTTTATAATAGTCAAGTTATTGAATATTTTTCATATTAAAAAATCATAAAAATTATGCAAAATGTATTTTTTTTTAAATATATGTTGTAGTATAACTGTCAGGACAGCAGTAGTGTGTGATTTGGGAACAATGCAGTGTATTACAGTGAAGTTATTAAATATATTTTTCATAATAGTCAAGTTATTATATATTTTTCAGAATAAAAAAATCATAAAAATAATGCAATTTTTTTTTTTTTTTCCCAAAATAAGAGTTGTAGTATAACCAGCAGGACAGCAGTGATGTGTGAGTTGAATTTGGTGACACAGTGTGTAACACTGAAGTTATGACTGTTTTTGCACTTTTCAGACAGTCCCTTCGGATATGTCTCTCAGCTGTCTTCGTATAGACGGGTTTCAGTGCAATGTCATCACAGAGATGCGTGCGTAACTAGGGGGCAGAAAGCAATAGTCTCACCATTACTGATGTTACAACAGAGACACAGGAAGCAGAGATATAAGCAGTTTCGGTGTTTATTGAAGTGATCAGCAGAGCAACAGGTAAGTAGAAGGTGATGATGATGATGGTATTGGAGAAGAATGCAAGTTAATACTGTCCTTTTTCTTGTGCTGCAGGTGATGGTGGATGGAGACGCTGGAGATGGCAGACAGGAACACTCACACACACAGGTAGGTAGGAACACGAGGAGAACTGGAGACGATGGAGACGAAGGAGACGATGGAGGCAGGTAAGTATCACTTTGGGAGTCCTTGAGGTAAGCATACAACAAGTTGTACAACGAACGAGACCGGACAATGTGTGTGTGTGAGTGTGGGGCCTTTGTAGTGAGGTTGATGACTGTGATGATGAGTTTCAGGTGGCGGTGATCAGTATTCCGGTGATTGGGTGTGTGGGTAAGGGAGTGAGGTGGAACCTGACGTGTCTGTGACAGTACCCCCCCTCCCACGGCCCGCTCCTGAGGGCCGAGGACCCCGACGTCGTGGTGGTCGTCCTCGAGGTCGTGGGGCAGGTCTGTCTGGGTGATTGGCGTGGAAAGTCTGTAACAGAGCAGGATCAAGGATATCATTCTTGGGGACCCATGAGCGTTCCTCGGGGCCGTAACCTTCCCAATCCACTAGATATTCTAAGAGACCACCACGGCGCGGGTCCAGGATCTCTCGAACCACGTAGGCAGTACCATCGTCCAGGATGAGTGGAAGGGGGCTCGACGGCTGCCACGTCAGGTTCTGTGGAAGGAAGAACATAAGGGTGGTGAGGTTTTAAGAGTGACACATGGAAGGTTGGAATGAATTTTTGTATTCTGCAGGAAGTTGTAACCGGTAAGTGTGACGGGTTGATCTGTCGGAGGATGGTGAATGGGCCAATGAAGCGGGGACTCAGCTTCTTGCAGGGCAGGCGCATCCTGATGTCTCTGGTGGACAGCCAGACCTTCTGCCCCGGTTGGTAGGTTGGAGCGTGGGAGCGCCGAAGGTCGGCTGTCATCTTGCGCCTGCGCAGGGCTCTCTGCAGCTGGTGGTGAGCTGAGTCCCATACCCTCTCGCTCTCCGAACCAGTAGTCGACTGCTGGTACGTTGGAGGGTTCCCCATCCCAGGGGAACAGTGGGGGTTGGAAACCGAGTACGCATTGGAAAGGTGTTAATCCAGTAGTGGCTTGACGGAGGGAGTTCTGGGCGTACTCGGCCCAACCCAGGTACTGGTTCCAGGAGTCCTGGTGGCCGTGACAGAAGGTACGCAGGAAGCGGCCGATCTCCTGGATCTTCCGTTCCGTCTGCCCGTTCGACTGAGGATGGTATCCAGACGATAGGCTGACGGTCACACCCAGGAGGGAGAAGAACGCCTTCCAGACTCGAGAGATAAATTGAGGTCCTCTGTCAGAGACTATGTCTTCGGGGATTCCATAATGACGGAAGACATGGTTGAACATTAATTCCGCTGTGGCCATGGCAGTGGGTAGACCTTCCAGGGGGATCAGACGGCAGGCTTTGGAGAAACGGTCTACGACAACCAGAATACAGGTGTGACCATCAGATTCGGGGAGATCCGTGACGAAGTCCACTCCCAGGTGTGACCAGGGTCTCTCAGGAACGGGCAGAGGATTGAGCTTGCCGGTTGGAAGATGGCGTGGGCTCTTGGAGATGGCGCACTCCCTGCAGCCCTGCACGTACCTTCTGACGTCGCTGGCCATGTTTGGCCACCAGAAGCGCTGTTTGAGCAGCGAGAGGGTCTCATTGACCCCCGGATGGATGGATGCATGGATGGAGCCTACTTGGATTCCCCTGCTGCTGTGAGAGGACCGCTCCCACTCCGGTGGTGGAGGCGTCCGCCTCTACGACGAATGGCAGGTCCGGGTTAGGGTGGACGAGGAGGGGAGCGGTGGTGAAGGCCTTCTTGAGGGTCTCAAAAGCTTCTGTGGCAGGCTGGGACCAGGACAGAGACTTGGGCTGCTTACGGAGTAGGTTGGTGAGTGGACTGACTATGGTGCTGTAATTCTTGATGAAACGACGGTAGAAATTGGAGAAGCCGAGGAAACGTTGGAGTTCTTTTATTGTACTTGGAGTGGGCCAGTTCTGGATTGCAGAGACCTTCCCCTCGTCCATCCGGATGCCACTGTGGTCTATCACATATCCGAGGAAATGGACAGAGGGCTGGTGGAAAGAGCACTTCTCTGCTTTCAGGAAGAGATGGAACTGCCGTAAGCGCTTGAGGACCTCCGCAACGTGGTGGCGATGTTCGGCCAAGCTCCGGGAGTAGATGAGGATGTCATCAATATACACCAGCACGAACTTGTGGAGAAACTCCCGGAGCACCTCGTGGATGAAATCCTGGAATACGGAGGGGGCGTTGACCAGGCCATACGGCATCACAAGATATTCATAGTGGCCGGTGGGGCGTGACGAAGGCGGTCTTCCACTCGTCCCCCTCGCGTATCCGGATGAGGTTATACGCGCTGCGGAGGTCCAGCTTGGTGAACACAGTGGCACCGCGGAGATGTTCCAGGGCCGCTGGGACGAGGGGAAGTGGATATCTGAATTTTACTGTGATCTTGTTCAAGGAGCGATAATCGATGCAAGGCCGCAAGCCTCCGTCCTTCTTGGCCACGAAGAAGAAGCTTGAAGCAGCAGGGGAAGTAGACGGGCGGATGTATCCTTGGTTAAGGGCTTTGATATATTCCTCCATGGCCTTCTCCTCCGGTACTGATAGGGGGGGTATATACGTCCCCTAGGCACTGGCTCACCCGGTAACAGATCGATGGCACAGTCCCATGGCCGGTGTGGAGGAAGCTTGGAGGCGTGTTGCGGGCAGAAGACGTCACTGAAGGGGCGTAGTCGGGTGGAACATTGACGGAGCGCTTTTCCACAGGACTTTCGATGGAAGTAGCATTGATGGAGATATTCTTGGAGGAAGGAGATCTTGAAACTGGAAGTTCTGGGAAGCAGCTGGAGAAACAGTTATCGCCCCACTTCAGGACTTCGCCCGTGCGCCAGGAGATGGTGGGATTGTGGAGTTCCAACCATGGGCGCCCTAGAACCACGTCAGCGGTGGATTCCTCCAGAACCAGCAGATGGATGTACTCGGTGTGGAAGATGCCCACTTGCAGTTGAAGGGGTCCCGTGACACGACGAATCATCTTGCGGCTCAGGGGTTTACCCGTGATAGAGTGGACCTGGTAGTTAGTCGGAGAAGGCGAGGTCTTGAGCCCGAGGTGTCGACAGAGGGCGCCGGAGATGAAGTTTCCTGCTGACCCTGAATCGAGGAGCGCCACCACTGGAACGGAAGCATTATCAGCAGTAAGGTTTACTATAGTAGTGAGTGGTTTCATCTGTTGTATAGAGGGAATGATAGCACTCACCACGGGCCGAGGAGGACGGGTTGGGCATGTGGAGATGACATGCCCAGGAGTTCCACAATATAAGCAAAGATTCAGGGTCAGCCTTCTCTGTCTTTCTGCTGGGGACAAACGGGAGTTATCCACTTGCATTGACTCGGTGGCTGGTTCTGGAGGGCTGACGGGCTCGGACCGACGGAGGGTGGTGGTCAGTGGCTGGCCCTGGTGCTCTAGGAGACACGACTGCATACGAGAACCCACGCGGATGGCGAGTTGGATGAATTGTTCGAGTCCAATGGAGTCCTCGTATGCAGCGAGATGCAGCCGCACATTAGGCTCCAAACCTTGTCAAAAGGTGGTGATGAGGGCTTGTTCATTCCATCCGCTGGTCGCGGCGAGCGTTCTGAACTGCAAGGCATAATCGTTAACAGTACTGTTTCCTTGTTTTAAATTGTACAATTTCTCACCAGTTGAAGAGTCAGCTAGGGGTTTTCCGAAGACTTCTCTGAAGTGGGACACGAATGCAGAATAGGATTGTATGACTGAGCCTTTTTGAGTCCAGAGGGAATCCGCCCATTGAAGGGCCTTACCTTGCAACTGGGAAATTATGAACGCTATTTTCGCCGTATCGGTGGGATAGAGGTGCGGCTGCATCTCCAGGACCAACTCACACTGAAGGAGGAATCCGCTGCAGTCCTCCGCCGATCCTGAGTAGGGCGCCGGTTTGGCCATGGGACTGGCGGTGAAAACAGGTGAAGCAGCGGTGACTGCGGGTGCGGAAGAGGCAGCGGTGGTGGGTGCTGGTGACGGTGCTGGGTGTTGAGGAGTGAGTGCTCGGCGCAATGCGTCAATGAGCTCTTGAAACGGGTCACGGTTGCTCATGCTGATGGATAGCTGTTATGGTCCGGTCTTCTGTTACAACAGAGACACAGGAAGCAGAGATATAAGCAGTTTTGGTGTTTATTGAAGTGATCAGCAGAGCAACAGGTAAGTAGAAGGTGATGATGATGGAGGAAGAATGCAAGTTAATACTGTCCTTTTTCTTGTGGTGCAGGTGATGGTGGATGGAGACGCTGGAGATGGCAGACAGGAACACTCACACACACAGGTAGGTAGGAACACGAGGAGAACTGGAGACGATGGAGACGGAGGAGACGATGGAGGCAGGTAAGTATCACTTTGGGAGTCCTTGAGGTAAGCATACAACAAGTTGTACAACGAACGAGACCGGACAATGTGTGTGTGTGAGTGTGGGGCTTTTGTAGTGAGGTTGATGACTGTGATGATGAGTTTCAGGTGGCGGTGATCAGTATTCCGTGATTGGGTGCGTGGGTAAGGGAGTGAGGTGGAACCTGACGTGTCTGTGACAACTGAGTCTGCGCTACCTAGGCTTCCAAAGTAATTGATGCTAGCCATTTCCTCGCTGTCACACGTCTCATGTCTTGTACAGTATGTTTACAGTATTAAATTTCTTTCAAATGTGGCGGGTCGTGCATATAGCTTTGTCATAAACATTTAAACAAAACCAGGTAAGTTCATAAATTCATATGATATGTCAGGTTTTTATGATTAGCAAACTTAGTTGGACAATTTCATTCGAGACCTGATGACTAACATTATAACCAGGGCTGGAAATGGCTGAGATTCACTGGGGGGACTCTATGGGGGATTTTTTTTTTACTTTCAATGACTTTTCAGATGTATTTAAATATAAAATATTATATATAATATTATATATATATATATATATATATATGCTAACATTAAAAAGGCCTATTTCATGTTTCCTCCAAACAATATTTTCTTAATTATCAAGCAAGCACATGAAAGGTCAGTGAACAACATTTATGAATTGTGTGTGGCACAAACATGTTAATTCAACAGAATCTTTGCTTGGAGAAAATAACCTGTTTGATTTTGGCCAAATTAAAGATACATTGTCTAGGAATTTGCATATGTGGTGCAGACTGAATTGAACAGGTCACAAACATTTTAAATACATTTGTCCTCAAGAAAACTGACTGTTTTGGATGGCTACCACTCAATTTAGTATACTTTGAAAAACAACAGTTTTAATGCAAAAGGAAGCTGATGTGCATTCTAAAAAGCAAAATAATTTGGACAGTAATGTAAATATAATAATATTCACTCATCCCTTTTCTTAAACAATGGTTAAAAGGGTTGAATTGTGATTTATCATTTTATAAAACTTTTTGTTTTAAGGATGTTACCATATACATGGAGTTTTTTTTTTTTTTTTTTTTTTTTTAAACATTGCTACCTGAACATGCAGTTTTATTCTAATATTCGCTGAAATAATTTCAACTGCTGATTTTTACTCAATAAGCTGCAAGATTCTGGAAATTGAGAATCACATTTTTTTAAATAGTGTTCACAATTCTCCCATGATTCTGAATAGACAACTAAAAAGAAAATGTAATTTACTGATTCTGACATCATGTTAGTTGCTGCAGTCTATTTACAAAAACTATAATTATTTTGAATGAATTATTATTTTATAAAAATCGGTTTGAATAAATGATTCAGGACTCAATTATAAAGATGTCACTTGTTTCATAGATGAATCAACGTTTTTGAACAATTCTTGTAATGAATGAATCAATGACAAAAACATTTTTAACAATCATTTGTCGCCACATACTGGTGTAACGATGTAATTTATGCAATCTTTATTTGAAGTATCAAGTTAATTTCAAAGGGTAATTTATTCTATTTTGTTCACTTCCATTTGGGATGGGGGGACTGGTTGTCTTACTTGGTTGTGAGGAGTTTGGGTTTGCTCCCTCGTGAGGTTTATTTATTTGTTTATTGCTTTATTTTTGCAAAATGGTCCACACATGCAAAGTTGGTTGATAACACAACTGCAATAAAGTAACAGCCTATAGTTAACAATTACTTGTTTACAAAATGCTTAAACTACTTAAAATGTTCTTATACCGAACTTGTTGATTCTTGGAATGCAGCCAGGTTTTTCCTAATGGGCATATCTGTCATATTAACAGAACACATTTTACACATGAGGAAAACATCTCGGGTTACGTCTGTAACCCTGGTTCCCTGAATAAGGGAACGAGACGCTGCGTAAGCGCTTTGGGAACGCCTCTGCGTGTTACGTCTTGAAGCACTCGTGAAATCGAACCAATAGTGTGACGGGACGTCAGAGCGGGTGACGTCACGGACCAGGAAACTATAAAGCACCCTTGAGAACAAAGAACGCCAGCTTCTGAAATAGGGATGAAGCAGACGCTCACAGGCGTGCTGGGAGTATGGCTAAGCTATGCAGCGTCTCGTTCCCTTATTCAGGGAACCAGGGTTACAGACGTAACCCGAGACATTCCCTTTCATGGGAACATCGACGCTGCGTAAGCGCTTTGGGAACGCTATCCCAACTAGGCCATAAGACCAAATGCATGTCTGTTATCTTTCAGGACGACAGTACTGAGGACCCTGGAGTGGAGCCCAAATCAAGGTTATAGAACCTAATAAAGGTATGCTGAGACGACCACCCAGCAGCCTCACATATGTCATTGAGGGGAACCCCCGACATCAAAGCCTTTGAGGCAGCCATACCCCTGGTGGAATGTGCCCGGACAGCCAACGGAGAGGGCTGCCCGGAGGACTCATAGGCAAGCGAGATGGCCTCGACATAAAGTGCCGCATCCACGCACTTTGTGAAGGTGCGGGGTGAAAGAGATAGGCCGAACGGAAGAACCTTGTATTGGTAAGCTTCGCCCCCGAAAGCGAACCTGAGGAACTTCCAATGTGAAGGATGGATTGACACATGAAAGTACGCGTCTTTCAGATCTATTGTCACGAACCAGTCCTCGGACCTGATCTGTGTGGTGATCTGTTTGAGTGTAAGCATCTTGAACTTGAGCTTTTGTACTGAGCGATTTAACATGCGTAAATCTAGAATAGGACGCAACCCTCCATCCTTCTTCGGAACTATGAAGTAGCGGCTGTAAAACCCTGACTGTTTGCCGGGAGGAGGAACCCTCTCTATAGCTCCTTTTTGCAAAAGCGTCATAACTTCTTGTTCCATAACCAGAGACTGCTGGGGGCCCACCACTGTAGGGAGGACCCCGTTGAATTGGGGCGGGCGAGACCCGAATTGTATTTTGTAACCCTTTTCTATCATCTGCAGTACCCACTGAGAAATATTGGGAAGACGTTTCCATTTTTCAAAAATTCTACTAAGGGAACCAACCTCTCGAGGCTGGTCTCTGGTGTTTTTTGAGCACTTGGCTCGACGCCCTGGAGCGGCGCACCGGCAGGGAGAAGTCGAATCAAGCGCTGACCGGCCCTCCTCAGAGGGTCGGTGGGGACCGCTGCGCCCCGTAACGCACGAGACCGCGGGGTTGGCAGAACGGCCCCCTGAGGGCGCCGAAGAGGGGTTAGTATTATAGATTTTAATTTTACAAGACCCTCTCTGGAGGGGGCTGCCCTCAGAAGTCCTGAACCCCTGACGTCAGGACTTCTTCGAAGCCTTCCTCGCGATAATGACAGTCCGCAGATCTGTCTTACCCTTGGAAGGCTTCGCTTGCGTTGCCCTCCCCGGTCCCCAAGATCTTTGCGGGGGAGCACGGGTGGCAACACTTTGTTTCTGTTGCGCTCTATGCGCTGTCGAGGAGCTTGCAGATGGCCGAGGCTGCTCCCGCTCAGGCGAGCGGCGAGGGAGGAACTTTTGGAAGGCCGCCGACTGTCTTTTTGCCTCCTGGAACCTCTCGACGACAGATGTAACCGAGTCGCCGAAGAGGCCCAGGGGAGACACAGGTGCATCTAGAAGCACAGACTTATCTCGCTCTTTTATATCTGATAAGTTGAGCCATAAATGTCTCTCCGTGGCCACCAAGGCTGCCATAGAGCGGCCTATTGATTTTGCCGTCTCCTTGGTGGCCCGGAGAGATAAGTCGGTAGCCTTCCTGAGCTCTTGAATAGTGTTAAAAGTCGCCTCGCCACTCTCGTCTATCTCCCCCAGCAGGTCGGCTTGATATGCCTGGAGGATGGCCATAGTGTGGAGACATGCGGCCGCCTGACCTGCTGAGGCATAAGCCCTGCCCACCAGCGCTGATGTTGTACGCAGGGGTCTGGTGGGCAAAGTCGGGGATTTTAGGGACGATGCTGTCTCAGGCGAGAGATAGCTTGCGAGCGTCTCCTCGACCTGAGGCATCGCCCCATAACCGTGCTGTTTACCTCCTACTATATTACTATATAGAGTGGTTTGTGGGTTGTAAACACGAAATTGTGCTGGCTTGTGCCACGATCTCCACACCTCGGTGTGGAGATCATGGAAAAACGGCAATCCCCGGGGCTGAGGCTGTGATCGGGCGGGGAGAAAGCACTCATCCAGTTTGCTTTTTGTTTTTTGCGCTTCTGATCTTTCTTCTGGCCATTCTATTTTTAACTTTGCCACCGCCCGAGTCACAACATCTAAAAGCTCCTCATGAGCTGGAGATGAGGATGGCGGGTCCTCCTCTCCAGCTCCGACGCTCGCTACATCCATCTCCTCGGAGCTGGATAAGTGAAGCGCCGGTGCAGGTGCCTCTACCCTGGGGGAAGAAACCGCAGCGCGTGCTTCCGCAGCCAGGGGAGAGACACTGGGTCTGGCGGGTGAGGGCTGAGATAGGGCAGGACCCGTCTCTAGCCCCTCCGCCAGATCCATCTGTGAACTCCAGGACTGAAGCCGCCGCTGTGCCTCGGCAGCAGCGGGACCCGAACCCTGGGGAACACTCGCCGCGGCGCCCTCTTTATCCTTGTCAAAGAACGCGCGGCGTGAGCGGAGTGTACGGAGCATCAGTTTTTCACAATGTACACAGACAGCTCCCTCGAGAGCTGCCTGTGCATGCTCCACTCCCAAACAAGCAACGCACATCTCGTGTGTATCCCCGCCCGTGATGAAGCGAGGGCAGGGATGAACGCACTTAACAAACTGTTGCTTGCTTGAACTCGCCATTTGTGTCTCACAATATATATATATGTATATAATATATGTGCTTTGGTGAACTAAAATACTCTTGTCCTCGGACGAAGAGATATTTTGTTTGCTGTGTAAATATAAAGGGACAGACAACACCAAATAAGACACACGATAACACAGAGCGCTGCTGAAGACTTCAGAAGCTGGCGTTCTTTGTTCTCAAGGGTGCTTTATAGTTTCCTGGTCCGTGACGTCACCCGCTCTGACGTCCCGTCACACTATTGGTTCGATTTCACGAGTGCTTCAAGACGTAACACGCAGAGGCGTTCCCAAAGCGCTTACGCAGCGTCGATGTTCCCATGAAAGGGAACTAAAGTTTAGTTAATAATTCAAGAAGATCCATGATTCTAACTTGTACTTGGCCTGAAAAAGTAGTTCTTGTAATTGTTTAACCATAGCATTTGTTACAATAAGGATATAAAAAATTAAATCTATTGCCTTAATAGATTATATATTATAAATTCTTGAACAAGTTAGTTAAAATGTACCACAATAAATACAACGTGATAAATTCTAGGAAAGGTGGTCATGAGAAGTTTAAAAAGCTTGCAAGATCATCATCATGTTTTCCCCTCTTTTCATCAGTCTTTTTACTGGCTGTTTTTAGATCATGATGACTTTCTCCATAACGTTTTACTACATTCTGAATAGAATTCAAATGAAACTCATTTGAATTCTATTGAGAACGTTCTATTTTATCATAGGAACGGCTCGCGCAAATCTTATCACACTTTTGGAGCGCGCTGGTGAACGCGCCTGCGGTGATTCGCGCGCGGGTGCACCACTCAAGCTTATAAAAGCTCCGAACACGCGATTTATAAAATTAATTAACAGCCTGAATCTGTGTTTCGGTGTGGTGGTTAGATCGAGTACAGGCAACATGGAAGAAGTGCCGGTGTATGCAAGACAAAGCGTGGGTATGCAGATTAAAGTGCCGGTGCGTACCGGCCCACTTTGAGCACTGAGTAAGATCACGTGGGTGTTTGAATTCAGATTGCGATCTTTTTATGATTAATCATTTATTGCACTATGTTTTTGCGCTGAATCAGTTTCGTATTCATAGGCTATTGAGTGAATAAATACAGAAATCCCTTAATTTCTATAAAAAAAAAATAAAAAAAATAAAAAAATCTAACCAATTTGAACTGGAACGCCGTCCCCCCTTGAAATTCACTCCGGGGACGCCGTCCCCCCGCGTTACCCCCCATTTCCACCCCTGATCATAACTTAGCCTACTAGTCAGCTAACGTTTTACATCATGTTATATTAATATGCAAATGAAACAAATTGTTACGGGTGCTGGTGTGTTGGAGAGACGAGAGTAGCATGGATATCCACAATAATGGGTTTTAATCCAGAACGTAGGAGAAAGCATACAATATCACACATAACACATCAACATAACATTAGGTAACGATAAGAACGGACAGGGAGTGAAAGGAGTGAGTCCATAATATAGGGAGTGCTGATGATTAAGTCCAGGTGTAGGTGATGAGTGATGATGGGGAGATGACGAGGGAAGTGAGTGCACAGGTGTGGAGAACAGGAGGATGATGGGAAATGGAGTCCGGGGAACAAGGGATCTGTGACATTACCCCCCCCTCCCGGTAGGCGCGTCCTTGCGCCGTGGATAGAACAACCGGGAGGGGGGGTGGGCGCCCTGGAGACCTCATGCAGGTGCAGGGAGAGGAGCGGACAGGAACGGAGGTCTCCAGGGCGGATCCATGAACCATGGCGGGTCTGGAGCCGTGGGCAACCATGGCGCGTTAGGTTCAGCGGGCTGCCATGGAGGGTCAGGTGCAGCGGGCTGCCATGGAGGGTCAGGTGCATCGGGCTCCCATGGAGGGTCTGGAGCTTTGGGCTGCCATGGTAGGTCTGGAGCCCTGGTGGGCTCTGGCACTTCCGAAACCCCGCCCAGGAGTTCCCCACCCACAGGCACAGGAACGGGAACTAGCCCCCCCCAAAAAAAATACTTGGGGAGGTTAAGGAGAGTCTTTAAGAGTTTGAGGAAGGGAGTGTTTCTGTGGGCAGGAGTGGGCTTTTGGGCGGCGGAGCATGGAGCAGGCTTGGTGGTGGAGCATGGAGCTACTGGCTCGGCGGCTGAGACTATAGCTGCTGGCTCGGCAGCTGAGACTGGAGATGCTGGCCCGGCAGCTGAGACTGGAGATACTGGCTCGGTGGCTGAGACTGGAGACACTGGCTCGGCGGCGGCTGGAGCGGCTGGCTCGGCGGTGGCTGGAGCTGAGGGCTCGGCGGCGGCTGGAGCAGAGAGGGCTGGAGCTACTTGTTCGGCGGAGACTGGAGAAACTTGCTCGGCGGAGACTGGAGAAACTTGCTCGGCGGAGACTGCCGCTGCATGCTCGGCGGAGACTGCCGCTGCTTGCTCGGCGGAGATTGGCGCTGCTTGCTCGGTGGAGACTGGAGAAACTTGCTCGGCCGAGACTGGAGAAACTTGCTCGGCGGAGACTGGAGATAATAGCTCGGCGGCTGGAGCAGAGGGCCAGTCCATCCCCTCAAATACAATTAAAATTCCCGTAGGAACGGGAGCGGGCTCGGCAGAGACTGGAGAGGGCTCAGCGGAGACTGGAGAAACTGGCTCAGCGGAGACTGGAGAAACTGGCTTAGGGAGACTGGAGAAACTGGCTCAGCGGAGACTGGAGAAACTGGCTCAGCGGAGACTGGAGAAACTGGCTTGGAGACTGGAGAAACTGGCTCGCAGGAGACTGAAAAACTGGCTCGCAGGAGACTGGAGAAACTGGCTCGCAGGAGACGGGCTCGCAGGAGACTGGAGAAACTGGCTCGCAGGAGACTGGAGAGGGTTTGCCCCTCTTCCTCTTCCTCCTCTTAGTCCGCCCAGACACATCAGAGGGGTGTGGCTCAGATATGGTGCAGGGGAAAAGCTCACTGGAGGGGTATGTGGAGGAAGACGGAGGTTGACTAACTGGCCTGGCCAACTGTGTTTCTGGACGGACTGGAGACAAACACTTATCCTGAACCCTTTCTACCAGGAATTTGGAATTATTCAAACACAAAATTAAATTGATAGTTTCGCTTAAGGATAATCAGGTTCATCTAAACGGATAGTGTCATCATCCAGTCCGTCCAAAAACAGGGCGATTAAACAAGCATCTGGCCAGTTAGTCAGAAAAGCAAGCTCAACGAACTCCTCCACATACCTCTCCAGTAAACGACCAACCTATAGGAGCCCGATGAGGCGATCGCCGGCCGTCATGGAAGTGGGGGGCATAGGAGAAGCTGGAGCCAGGGAGCAGAGGAAAGGATCCATTTTTCTTGTGGAAATCCAGCGGTATAGGTCCGTTCTTCTGTTACGGGTGCTGGTGTGTTGGAGAGACAAGAGTAGCACGGATATCCACAATAATGGGTTTTAATCCAGAACGTAGGAGAAAGCATACAATATCACACATAACACATCAACATAACATTAGGTAACGATAAGAACGGGCAGGGAGTGAAAGGAGTGAGTCCATAATATAGGGAGTGCTGATGATTAAGTCCAGGTGTAGGTGATGAGTGATGATGGGGAGATGACGAGGGAAGTGAGTGCAGGTGTGGAGAACAGGAGGATGATGGGAAATGGAGTCCGGGGAACAAGGGATCTGTGACACAAATGCTCCAACTCTGAAATGGCAGTTTATTATTGAGTCAACAAGAATTTACAAACAATGTGAAATCTACGTTAATTACAATGGTTGATTAACGTTACAATCTTCTTCAGGTGTTATTCCAAATTTTGCATAACAAGAACTGTCAAGAACTGCATGCACCTCTAAGTACTGTTTAAAAACAATATAATATTGTAAGGACTTAGCCTATTTATTAGCTCAATTTAATTGTTACAGGGAATAAGAATTGAATCAACTGTAAATGATTCACTGTAAATGATTCAGAATTAATATTTAACACTTCATCAATTATTCGTCCAGCGAAAATTGAGGTTAGAGTATTTTACCAATTCTGGATAAAATATTATTCTGCGGCCAACAGTAACAATATTTTATTATGCTTATTGTTATTATTGTAATTATTATATTATAAGCAAGAGGTAACTTGATCTTTTAAGTTTAAGGCAGTAATTTGACACACAGCACAAGAAACTTGTATATGTGAAAATCAAAACAAGCTTTATTGACTACTTCTAATGATTACAAGCAACTAAGGCTAAACACACACACATACATACGCACACACACACATTCGCGGAGTTGATATGAGTTATGAAGAAAGTCCCAAATACTAACTAAACATCGCAACCTGAGGAAAATCACAAAAGCAGAGCTTTGGCTTGATTCTTTAGGTTTCAAGGAGTTTCACCAGTTTCCAGCAAGAGAGAGAGAAGATTGCTTGTACCTGCGTTTGCTCTGACAGCTGAGGTAATCGGGTTGTTCCGGGACTCTTGTTGAGCGGGATCCCGGCTCGGATTGGCTGTCTTTGTGGTGACGTCTCTCGGGGAAGCCCTTCGTTGGGCTGCGCGGAAGCTTTGAAGAAGGTTGTTGGCTGGTGAAACGTGCTGTTCTGAGAGTCTGGCTGGAGCGGCTCTCTTCTTTGGAGACTTTGGTCAAAAGGTTTAACGGAGTGTTTCAGGGTTCGGGATGTGACGGCTGTTGCGGCTCGTGGATGAAGATAGTCAGCGACTGTCAGATGAAATCAGCCACGGCAGTTAGATGGGTTCTTCAACCCTTCTTCAGCATATCGATTCTTTGACGTATCTTTTACATATCTTTTGACAACTAGCTATTGGGAAAGCATAGTTTTAAAGGAGCAATTTGGGTCCATCCTTCAGATGCGATCCTCCAATGAGACGTTGCTACGGAGATTAGACACGCCTCGTCTATTGTCTATTGATCACATCGCGTGATATCTGCAGAACATTCTCCTGTTTTATCAACAACAATATAAAGTTTCTTAATATTTTCCTGATACTGAATTTCAATGTTTCATTCACACAGAATTACAGAGAATTATAAACTCTGTATTTAGAGCTCAAACACGACACACTTCTTACACACATATTACTAGACTGACCTAATTAAAAACAATGATTATAAGAGAAAGAAGATGCATACAGGAATACAAACATATAATGCATTGAATCCAACATGTTAGTAATCACATCATAGCAAATGTTATTCTGGATATAGTTAATACTTTAAGTAATCGACAATTGTCCCTTTTGAGATTCAAGATTGAGTCCTTAAGCATAGTTTAAACTTTGACCGGAGTCACGAGTGACCGGGTCAGGATGGATTGCTCACACAAGGGAGGTATTGATAGGACAGATTCGTCTTTAAATCCGTTGATGGGTGTTTTCCTGTTCCGTCCGATAATACAAGAGGGTTTTGTGAGAGAATCAATAGATTTAATGTGATCAGATCCACGTGATGGGTTCTGATTAGTTCATTGCTGATGAGCTAAGAAGTCCTTTAGACAGAGTCCTTTGTTAAAAGAAGTCACGTCATCACTTCTGTTAAGGCTAGGTGTTTCCTGTCAGGAAATGGATCTATTGGACCAAATGAAGCTTTGTTCAATCATGTTGTTCATTGATAAAGTCATTGGTAAGTTCTGTCGAGCGAGGCCCTACAGTCCCCCTTTTGCTTGGCGAGGTTCCTGGTGCGAACGTCGGCAGGCACTGGAACAAGAGGCAGAGAGAGAACAGACACACACAAGACACAAACAACATCTCCATCACTGACTGAATTCTGGTGAAGGACTTGGGTATCTTGGAATAAACAGGTTCGGAACACTTCAACTAACATAGGGTCGTACTGTTTAAGATCAGTTGTAATTGGTGGTTTCGACTAATCTAATTGTCAGTGGTTCGACGAGGAGGTAGAGGCGTAATTTCAATCAGGTTGGTTGAGTTCTTGCGTTCAGGTTCTTGGTCAGTTCTATCACGTCGGAAAATGCGCGGGACGCCTGACGTGCATCTATCGAAAGATTCTTGCACGGCGTTCACTCGCTTGTGCAGGATGAAGGCCAGTGTCAAGGTCACAATATATCCTACAATAGTAGAGATGCAAAGCGCTGTGTCAGCAGCAGACCAAGACCGAATGAATGGCACGCCAGCGGGCGGAAGGCGAGCTATAGCTTCTAAGGCTGTGTCGACAGGAGTCAGATCAAAAAGTTGCGTTCCTTCCTCCCTGATCCTTTTCTTCCGATTCTGGATCAAGGACGAAGGAATGCTGTTTGAAGTACGGTGAGATTTCGAGTTCAGCCTGGTGCTCATCGTCGCCAAGGTGATA
This sequence comes from Culter alburnus, assembly GCA_028476615.1. NCBI lineage: Eukaryota > Metazoa > Chordata > Actinopteri > Cypriniformes > Xenocyprididae > Culter > Culter alburnus. Next base: position 21,337 of record JAOTNS010003013.1, read on the forward strand.
CAATGCAAGATCGTCGATGTGGAGGATCGAGCCCTTAGGGACATTGATCCAGAGAGTTTGGTTAGGCAGGATAATGTGTGTGGCAGCTAGTGTCGGGTCTAATTGATTCTAGGCCGCATATGCCCTCGGTATTATCAAATACGAATGGTTTACTCGGGCAAAGGTAATGAATGTCTTCAATGACCGTACGCATTTTAGGTTTGGGGCCTGGTACAACTGTTCGTTGTTATCGTGGTACGCCACAACCTCAGGAGTGTGTATTTTGACATAGGTGTTCCCTTGCCAAAATCAAACATTCACAACGTCTTTGAGCTGGTAAGTATTATTCAAATTGATAATGGGCAAGCTGAGGAGGAAGACTAATGATAGTGAAAGAGTAAAAGGGGAAAGCATAAGGAGAGAGAGAAAATAAAACACTAAGAGACACAAGGACACTGAGTTTACTAGAGCAAAGTGAGTGTCACGTGTGAAGCGACTCCTTTCTACTAGAGGTTGTTCCTAGCAGTGCTGTGGAGGAGCATGTGTAAGTGTTGTGTAAAACAAAACCAGACAAATAAAAAAAAAACTTTCCCTAGAATGACAAAGTCATTAGTGTGGTGTAGAGTAGGGGATTGTCGATCTGTGTCAGTGGGTTTGAACCTCCCCCTTTTCCTGTCGGTTGGAACCTTGGTGCCTCTTTATCTGGTTTCGATGGACCCATCGAAAGACAGGCTCGTTGCGGCCTTGTCTGATTTTGATTCGGTAGGCGACAGGTGAGAGCTTGTCCACAATCTCATGTGGTCCTGTCCAGTGAGGTAGGAATTTCTTTGACAGGTGATGGGGAGCTTTCTGCCTTGGCTGGGCAAAGCTGTAGTACCACACTTTGTCTCCGACATTGAGTTCTTGGTAAGAGGCCTTTTTGTTGTAGTAGGCTTTACGACCTTCCGCGCTTCTCTGGAGGTTTTGTTGTGCGAAGGCGAAAGTCGCTCTCAGGTGCTGATGCAACTCTTCCAGATACTGGTGAGTGGTGTAGGCGGTGATAAGGTTCATGTCACCAGGGTGGTACAGCAGGTGTAGCGGTAGTGTCATTTGTCGCCCTGTCATCATTTCGAATGGGGCTACTCCGGTAGACCGGTGAGGGGTGGCCCTGATGGCCATCAGTACCAGAGGGAGCTTGATATCCCAATCCTTTTGGTTGGCGGACACATACTTCTTCAACATGCTTGCCACTGTCTTGTTGGCCCGTTCGACCTGCCCTGAGGAAATTGGATGATGGCTTATGTGAAGCTTGGCCTGTATGCCCAGGAGTTTCCATACATCCTGCATAACCTCAGCGGTGAAGTGGGTTCCTCGGTCAGAGTTGACTCTTAGAGGCAGTCCAAATCTTGAGAAGATGTGGTTCATTAACAGGCAGGCTGTTGTTTCTGCTGTATCGTTGGGAGCTGGGAGACACTCTACCCACTTTGTGAATTCGCAAACCACGGTGAGGAAGTATTTGTTACCCCGTGTTGACCGTGGCAGGGGTCCTACCCAATCTATTTGGAGGTCTGACCATGGGAAGGTCATTCCTTTCCGTTGTAGTGGTGCTCTGTGGTTTTGGGTTTGCCGGTTGGAACTGGCAACACACCAGGCATCCTTTTACGTATTCTGTCACATCTTGCTGCATGCCCCAATATGCTACTTGTTTGAGCGTTTCATAGGTGGCCTTGGCGCCATGGTGTCCAGCGCATGGTGCATCGTGGGCGTGTGTCAGCATCATCCCCCTTTGGCTCTGAGGAACTACAAGCTTTGGCGCAGTTAGGGGCTCAGGGACATATGTGAGAACGCCGTCCTTGAGATGCAGCATGTGCTTGATTGAGTGAAGGTGGCGGAGATCAGAGGACTTGGATAGGTCGGAGGTGGAAATGGGATGAGTTATCGGGTCGGAAATGTGAGCGGCAATGGTTTGCAGCATGGGATCCGATGCTTGGAGGGTGAGGAGATCATCAGCAGCGAACTGAGGTGAGAGGTCAACATGGGAGGAGGCGGGGTTTGCGCGCCAATGGCGTGCTGGCGGCGGGTTATGGCTGCAACTGAAGGGTTGGGTGGGAGGGATGGGAATTTCCAAGGCTCTCCATGTGATGCACCTGCTTTGGCAAGGCATCGGTTTGGTCATTGAGATCTTTGTCTTGCCCTGGTTGGCGTGAATGACCGCGGACCTTTTTCCAGTAGATGATCATGTCATGTGTGGTGACAATGGTATCGCATGCTTGGAAAAGTTCCTGATGTTTGACGGGCTTGTTGTTAGCTGTCTTGAATCCATTCTGTTTCCATCCAGCTAGATGGCATGTGAAACTAGACGGGCATAGTTCGAGTCAGTACATATCAGGAGTTCTTTGATGTTGTGGGAGGCGGCCAGTTGTAGGGTGATGAGGATGGCTGCTATCTCTGCATATTGCGATGAGTGAGGGCCTAACTTGAACTGTTGTGGTGGGTAAGGGTCATTGTTGAGCCAGACCACGCCTGCTCCCGCTTTCAAGTTGCCCTGTTGATTGTAGGAACAACCATCGACATATGCTGTTGGCATGCCTTCACACACATTCTCCTCGAAGTACCTATAGTTTGTCAGTTGCGGTGGTGCCGGTTCTTTGGCTTCTGCTGAGGTATTCAGCATGTCTGTTGAACAGCTCTGACAGGCTGCTAGCCCGTTTCCCAGTGAGGATTTGTGGTTTTGGGCATATCTTGCCTCGACGTCTCGTCCTTGGAGCGTCATTAACCATGTAGCTATGCGGGCGTTGGTTACCACGCCATCCCTGATTCGTTGGCTGTTGAGGAAGGTCACTGGTTGGTGACACGTTTCAATGATAACCTTCTGAGCTCCAATGTAGTTGGAGAAACGCTGAATGGCCCATACAGTGCAAAGCAAAGCTTTTTCGCAGTCTGAGTATTTGCATTCTGGGGGAAGCAAGGTTTTGCTGGCATAAGCGACCACCCGTTTGTCTTTGTCTTGGAGCTGGTACAGACCTGCACTGAGGCAATGATTGGAGAATCCAGCTTCCAGATAGAATTCTTTTCCTGGGTCGGGGTAGGCCAGGCATGGGGCAGAGCACAGGCGTTGTTTGAGCTCACTCATGGCTGTGTCCTGGGCTTCCGACCAAACAAAGGGTTTGTCCTTCTTCAGGAGGGAAGTCAGTGGTCGTGCAATGTCAGCATAGTTCTCGATGAACTGTCGTGAGTAGTTGCACACTCCCAGAAAGCTTCGTAGCTCAGAGATGTTAGTGGGCGTCTTTATGTTTTGTATTGCTTGTGTACGGCTGGACTGTGGTTCAATGCTGCCTCGTCCGACGAGCAAGCCAACATAATTTACCTTGGTTTTATACCATTGTCCTTTGTGGAGGGCAATTTTCGCTCCTGCTGTTGTCAGCTGGTTCAGGACATGGTCGATTTCTTTGAGGTGGTCTGCCACATTGTTGCTTTTCACAAGGATATCATCAACATAAATGAGGTTGCCTCTGGCTCTGGCATCGGGGCAAGCTTTGTTCAGAAAGATGTTGAATTCAGCTGGGGAGTTGGCATAGCCGAAGGGGCACCTTGTGAAGGTGAATTGTCGATTGCCAAAGGTGAATGCCAATTTGTGTTGGTCATCAGGGTGGACAGGGATTGTCCAAAATCCTGAGGCGACGTCCAGTGTGGATAGGATCGTGGAGCCTTTGATTTTGGGAATCTCTTGGTCCAACTGAGTCATAGGCCATCGCGATAAGGGAACTTGCTGGTTTAATTTGCGATAGTCAATGGTGGGCCGCCATTTGCCGTTGGGCTTTAGGACTGGCCATATCAGGGCGGAGTAGGTGCTGTTGCAGGGTCGGATGACCCCCTTTTGCAGCATGGAGTCAATGATATCTTGCACTGATTCGTATGATGCTATTGGAATCTTGTACTGCCGCACAAATGTCGGTGGTGCATTTGGGTGAGTTGGGATGCGCACCATGTGGATGTCAGTCAGGCCACAGTCCAGGGAATCCTTTGCGAATGAGTCCTTGTATTTGCACAGAACTTCTTTAAGTCCTTGGCGATCCATTTCACTGTGGAGGGCATCCGCCTCGCTCAGGATTTGTTGGACTTGTGCATTGAACCCGGCGTAGGGTTCCTCTGAGTCATTTAAGGGACTGTGGGTCTTGACGGTCAGTTCTACAGGTGCCTCTGTTGCAGTCTGTGTTGACAGCGGAGACAGCGAGGTGAGTGTCATCTGTAAGTTCTGATCGGCAGACGCTTTCTTTAGGCACCGGCAGAATAGAAGTGATGGCGATGATCTCATGGGGCTTTGTAAAAGTTACAGTGTTGTGGCATTCGTCTGAAACTAGTTCGGCTGGTATGTGGCCGATGACAGGAACTGTCAGTTCAAAGTCATGGAACGCCTGGTTGATGAGCCATCCCGGTGACTGGCTTTTGGCACATTGATGTCTTTGGCCGTACAGTTGTTGAACAACACATACACAGCACGAGATGACACTTCTATGAGAGGTGTGGCTTCCAAGGTCAGTCCTAGTTTTAGGCAGTTCCTGGAAGGTTGGAAGAAGCCTAGCTTACTGTTAAGGGTCTGGCCAGGTCGCATGTTGAGGCGGACACTGACACTCTTGTGGTAAGCGGGGACGTGGCTTCTTGCTCGTTGATCATGGCACATGCATCTGGTATTGTTTGACCAGATCGAAGATTCTTGAGGTTGACTGAAGATGTCAATTGGTGTGACAAGGGAGCCCATATGACGTCATTCACGGTGTCAACGCAGGCGTTGAGACGGACCATGATGTCTGCTCCTATGTAGATGTCATGAGGCAGGTTGGGGACAACCAGGAAGTAGTGACTCAAGAGTCTGTTGTTCCATCGTATGTCTACGGCACAGACGATCTTGGAGGTAGCCATGGTTGTTGACCATGGATTGAGAGGGAAGCGGCTATGCTTCGAGACGTGTGGTATGCTCTGATTCGTCTGCTTCAATGTTCTGAAGAGCTTCAGGCTGATAGCTGAGTTTTCAGCCCACAGGGCTAATGCTGCATCAGGCACTGATATGTCTTGGACATTTATGGCAGTCATGATTCGGAGGGAACCTGAGTCTGAGTCAGACGCTTGCAATGAGCAGAGGAATGGGTCTTGGTTCCTGTTGCTTGAAGTGGAACTTGCTCTTGGTTTCGAACTTGCATCGTCAGTCAGTGGATGGGGGGCGGTGTCTGTGACTTGACACTGCGATTCGTTCGAGTTTACTGACTGGAGAGGCAGAGGCTCACGGACTTGTGTCCATATCTTCAGGTGTTTGAAGTCTATTAAGGGTTCAAAGCGGTTAAGCAGGTCTTTCCCAATGAGGAGAGGATATGTGTTGAGTGGTGAGACGTATACTGGGTGAACAAGGTTCATTGGTCCCACTGTTAGGTGAGTTGGGGCCACATGTTTTAGTTGTAGGCCTGTGTAGGAATATGCTTGGAGGTTCAGCTCACACCTTTGAAGTTTAAAGGTTCCATTAGACCTCTTTGTTCTGCTTTGGACTTCTTCAAGGAGTTCTGTTGACATTAGGGTGAGGTCAGCTCCAGTGTCGAGGAGGGCTTCGACCTTGATGTGTTGTTCGATGATAACGGAGAGGTAAAACTTTCTTGCTATACCTTTCTCAATGAGATCACCCAGGAGTTGTGGGACTGGAGTTTGGGATGAGAGAGGTAGGATGTTAGAATTGATCTCGTTTTCTTCGGAGGAGTGGCAGACGACCAAGACAGCACTTTCAGGAACTGGAGTGGTTTGCACAGCAGGTGTTTGTTGGATGCTGCTGTGATCTGACCCATCAGGTGTTGGATCAGTTTCTGACTGTTTTGTATAGGATGTTCAAGGGGGGACTTCTTGTCCGTTTGATGTTATGGTGCTTGTGGTTCTCTGGGAGAGAGATGAGGTGCTGTTCTCTGGGGTGTGTTGAGTCAGGTGGTCGCTGCCATCTCGTCCGGCCGCTAGTCAGGATGAATCTGGTTTCGCTTTCTCTTCCCTCTTCCGGTCGTCCTCCTTTCGTTGGAAGAACTCTTTCATCATCATTTTCATCAGCTCTTGAGAGTCGAAACAAGGTGAAGTCTTTTGTTCTGGTATGGATTCATTTTGAGCTCTGTCAGCTTGGAATCTTTGTGAGTTTTTTCGTCGATTCCTTGGGCTGGTTGCTCCAGGGTGTGTTTGTCGTTTTCCCTTGGATTCCCATGAGCCTTTTCCTCTGGGGCTTCCAAATGAGCTTGGCTGATTCCAGGGTTTCTCCCAATGACTCTCATGAGGTCTTGATTGGTTCCATGAATTTTCCCAGTGACGTCCAGGTGAGCGTTGTCGTCCACGTGGTCCATCCCAGCGGTTGTCTCTCTGTTTAGGTCGAGTACCAGTGTGGGAGTCCCACTCTCTGTTAGACGAGGATGCATTCCACTCTTTGGGTGTCGGCTTGGCAAGGTCTTGACGCTGGGTACCCTCTAGGGCCAGCCCCTGACTCTGAGTGTTGAAGTCAAGAACTGCGGTGGTTTTGGTGCCCTTTTCTAAGGCCATCTTCTGTTTGCAGTAAGCTTTGTGCGCCAAGTCTCTTAACTGTTGAGCACTCATTGTGCGTGGACAGGCAAGGACGCCAAGGTGGTGGCTCACCCCAGGATGGAGGTTTCTCAGGAAGAGAGTTTTGAAGTTCAATTCCTCCTCCATATTCTGTTCATTGCGAGACCCGAAGTACGCTAGCCTGAGTCGGCTATAGAAGGCTTGAGGAGATTCATGACGCCCTTGTTTTGTTTCCAGGGCAGCCACTAGTCCTTGTTCTGACTCAGGGTCGGCGAACTCTTTAATGAGAGCTTCTCGGAGCAGGTGGTAATCAGTCTTTGTGTGGCAGGCTGCCGGTCCAGGAAGCTGCGCACTTCAGAGCTGGATGTGGCTCTGAGCAAATAAAGTCTATCTTTGTCAGTGACATTGGGTCTCATTTCCAGATGGAAGTCAATATCTTGCAGATAACTTTGAACATTTGGGCTACCTGGCACATTTGGAGTGAATTTGCCAATGTTTCTAGCAAGCTTGTCAAGGTCTCTGAGGTCCAAGCCATGAGATGATCTGTGGCTGGCTGGAGCATGTTCTTTTAGCTTAGTGGGGAGGTAGGATTCTTCGGAGGGAGCTGGTGACTGTTTTGGCACTGCCCCCTTCTGATCATGTGCCAGTCCAGGAACAGGGGAGCCGGTCCTGCTTGGCAAAGGTGAAGTCGGTGTCCGACGTGTTCTTGACGGCTCACAGCGCAATTCATATGCATGCTTGAGTTCCTCTTTAATACTGTCGGACTCTTCTTTGATGTAGTCAAGCTGTCGTGTTAGGCGGCTGACCTCATTTCTTGACTCATTCAGGTGAGTTTTGAGAGCTTTAATTCGGCTGTTCTTGTCTCTGAAGTCAGCCTTTGCTTTTTCCAGTAGCTGTTCTGCGTACTGTAGCTTGTCAGAGAGATCAGCGTAGTCTGCTCTGCCTCGTTCCATTTCTTGCGTAATAGCTGCTAGGGTCTCTTTTAGCCTGTTGATCTCCTCTTTTGCGCCTTGTTCCACTTCATCAGGCCCTTCTTGTCGTTCCTGAGCCTCCAGCTCCAGCTGTTCGATGCGTCGTTGTGCACGTGTCAGCTCCTGCTGGCGATGGGCGGCTTGCCTGTCGCTCAGTTTGAGGGTGGCGATGAGTGTGTGGCTTAAGGAGCCGGTGATCTTGGCTAGTTCTTTGTGACTGTAGCTCTGGCTTGGGTCTTGTTTCATGAGGCTTGTTATGTTGTCATCCAGCTGGTCCTGTGTCTGATGCTTTAGTGTTTCAGGTGCTCTAGGTAGGATGCTGTCTGTTACAACACTTAGCCAGGTCTCCAGATCCTCCCAGTGTCCAGCGGGGTCTGTTGTGCGAGACATGTTTTGCGTTGCAGGGGAGATCAAACCCGAAGCTGACACAGACCTTGAAGAAAAGAACAAAACAAAACACAACAAAACAAAACAAACAAGCAGGGCAAATCAAAGGTGTAAGTGTGCAATGTCAACTGTGAGCTAATGGGAATGAGTAATGAGTGTGTAAATGTGCAGGTAAGACTGGTTCTCGACTGTGGTCCTCTCGTGGGATGTGCTTCTAACTCGGAGTCTCTGCGAAAAGAATCAGTAAGCACACACAGATAGCACAGCTAGAGAACAGCAGAAGAAAAAGAAGAGCACGAAACAAACAGAATAGCATTTAGCAAAGAGCAGAATAATAATTGGGGTGCTTCCAGTTTCCCTATAAAATGAAGTTTCTGTCTTTAACACTGTTTGCAGAATGAGTTTTGTGAAATTTTAATTTAGAAGAATGGTTCTAGACAGGGGTTTTGAAAAGGATTTCAAAGTATCAGGACTGTGATTGTTATTAAAATTCCCTTCGGGGCGAAAGAAAACAATAACAATGACAGTATTGGTTTCTCAGCTAGTAGGATTGACAACCATGCACCACAAAGCGTTTCTAGATGCGTGATCGGGGTTTATGGACGCCTACCAGTCACCTTGTGGACCTGCTTGAGCCTAGGCTGGGTAGGATAACAGGATGAGGAGGGAAGGTAAAGTCAGTGTCATACTATTTTGAAAGAAGTGTTCCGTTTCCCAAATATTTGTTAAATATTTCTCAAACACTCTGCTTTTATGACTTTCACAGGTACGAACCCAAAAACCAGCAGCAGTAGTCAAACCAGAAGAGGACAGCTGAGAGGGAGAGAGAGATAGAGAGAGTGAGAGAGGAAGAAAGAGAGCGAAGCTTTTCTCCCAAAGTTTGGGAAAAATTACAGGGTTGCCAGAGTGGTGGCGCTGGGGAGTCGCTTACAACTAGGGGGTTGGCTTACTGTGCTAGCAGAAGTCAATTGACCCAAGTATTGAGGGAGACCCCAAAATTCCTTAAATAAATGAATTAAATCAAAGACTGAGGGAGTGAAAGTCTGAGACTAACTTTATTTTCTATGAAATTTGAATTTAAATTTGGAAATTATAGTTGTGAATTAAAATTGTAATGGGTTCAGCATTAAACATTGAGAGCAATTATAATCAAATTAATCAATCAAGTATCATCTGAATTAGGGAAGCCCAAATCTTAATTCGTGACTAATGAAATTAAAATTTCAAAGCAATAATGATTAGTTAATGATTACAATTGTAAGAGGTTTGTGACCTACTACCATTAAATTAATCCACAAATATCCTTACCATATGAAAGCTAAACTGCAATTGATTATGAAATTGATTTTCAATTAAAATTGAAATCGAATTAGAATTCCCAATCAAAAATTCATAATCCCTGATGTCATTAAAATCAATAAGAGCAGTTACAAATAACAGGAAATGTCATTAAAAGTAATCAGGAAGATTGCTAATTATAAAACAAAACCGTGTTTAACTGACAAGAGTAAATTTAGGAGAGAGACAACTCTTCAACAAATGAGATTAACAAAACAGGTTATTAATTTAACATTTGTCACGTTCTCTCAAATGGGAGGAGATGAGAAAAGATAAGATGTGTAAGTTAGAGAGAGAGGGAGGTGAAAGCACTAGAGTGAATTAAAGTTCAGTAAGAAAGGAGTCATTCCAACATTGCAACATTGCATTCAGACATAGCATTCAGACCACAAAATGCTATGCTAGCCACTAGCTCTTTGGCAATGCTACTAGCTTTACATAGACTGTAATGCAACCGCGCTAGTTTTAGCTAGCTCAGCTTATGCTAGGCTTCGTTTACACACAGTTAAATATGGCGCTGGCAGTCTGCGCATGCGCACTTAAAGGTTGTCCCGGAAAAGGTTTCTTAGGGCTTCCGGGTTACAGCTGTCACTGTCGTGGTGACTGTGACGCACAAAGAATACACTTGTTCTATACTCTTTGCACACAGATAACAAATAATACAAGCACAATAATTATTGAACTGACAGCGCAGTTCATTCACAATGAACCATTCAGCTTCTCGCGTTTCAGAGCTGAACAACCCCCACACGTTAGAGTGAGGCACATTAATCCACAGATTTTTCTGCAATTAATAATTAACGTTACTGAGATCTCGGCGATCTGAATCATTCGTGTCAGTTTCTGGACACGCAACAACATGCAGGATTTACTGCAACAATACTTGATCAAGAATTTTCAAAATAATCCCATTCAAATCAAACTCAGACACGCATAGTGTTTAGAGTATTAATATCTCATCTCACGAATGAGCGGATATAGGCGGCACATTAGGTAGCTACTCTCTAATGTGACCATGCAGGGATTTTAGCTTAGTTGAAATAACATTGGAACACGCAATATTATCCACTATAGCTACAAGGCCTTAAAAGGAACAAAAGCAAGGAACACGCTTACTCTGTCCTGGTGCGCTCTCAGGCGACTTTCTTTTCGTCTTGGCAGACAATCTTAGATTCATTTACTGCAGTATTAACAACAACAACACAACAAAACGTACAGACAAACAACTCGAGTTCAGATTTCATTCATCCACCGCGCCTTATGTGCAATCATTGTAATGACGATCAAAAGCCTCGTTTCTGTTTCTAATCTATCTTCCGGATCAATAGAAAGATACAATCACACAAGTTACTTGTTTTGTGTACAAATTAGATTAAACTGCCCGCATTCTCCACCATTATGTAAGGACTTAGCCTATTTATTAGCTCAATTTAATTGTTACAGGGAATAAGAATTGAATCAACTGTAAATGATTCACTGTAAATGATTCAGAATTAATATTTAACACTTCATCAATTATTCGTCCAGCGAAAATTGAGGTTAGAGTATTTTACCAATTCTGGATAAAATATTATTCTGCGGCCAACAGTAACAATATTTTATTATGCTTATTGTTATTATTGTAATTATTATATAAGCAAGAGGTAACTGATCTTTTAAGTTTAAGGCAGTAATTTGACACACAGCACAAGAACTTGTATATGTGAAAATCAAAACAGCTTTATTGACTACTTCTAATGATTACAAGAAACTAAGGCTAAACACACACACATACATACGCACACACACACATTCGCGGAGTTGATATGAGTTATGAAGAAGTCCCAAATACTAACTAAACATCGCAACCTGAGGAAAATCACAAAGCAGAGCTTTGGCTTGATTCTTTAGGTTTCAAGGAGTTCACCAGTTTCCAGCAAGAGAGAGAGAAGATTGCTTGTACCTGCGTTTGCTCTGACAGCTGAGGTAATCGGGTTGTTCCGTGACTCTTGTTGAGCGGGATCCCGGCTCGGATTGGCTGTCTTTGAGGTGACGTCTCTCGGGAAGCCCTTCGTTGGGCTGCGCGGAAGCTTGAAGAAGGTTGTTGGCTGGTGAAACGCGCTGTTCTGAGTCTGGCTGAGCGGCTCTCTTCTTTGGAGACTTTGGTCAAAAGGTTTAACGGAGTGTTTCAGGGTTCGGGATGTGACGGCTGTTGCGCTCGTGGATGAAGATAGTCAGCGACTGTCAGATGAAATCAGCCACGGCAGTTAGATGGGTTCTTCAACCCTTCTTCAGCATATCGATTCTTTGTGACGTATCTTTTACATATCTTTTGACAACTAGCTATTGGGAAGCATAGTTTTAAAGGAGCAATTTGGGTCCATCCTTCAGATGCGATCCTCCAATGAGACGTTGCTACGGAGATTAGACACGCCTCGTCTATTGTCTATTGATCACATCGCGTGATATCTGCAGAACATTCTCCTGTTTTTATCAACAACAATATAAGTTTCTTAATATTTTCCTGATACTGAATTCAATGTTTCATTCACACAGAATTACAGAGAATTATAAACTCTGTATTTAGAGCTCAAACACGACACACTTCTTACACACATATTACTAGACTGACCTAATTAAAAACAATGATTATAAGAGAAAGATGCATACAGGATACAAACATAATGCTGAATCCAACATGTTATATCACATCATAGCAATGTTATTCTGGATATAGTTAATACTTTAGTAATCGACAATTGTCCCTTTTGAGATTCAAGATTGAGTCCTTAAGCATAGTTTAAACTTTGACCGGAGTCCGAGTGACCGGTCGGATGGATTGCTCACAAGGAGGTATTGATAGGACAGATTCGTCTTTAAATCCGTTGATGGGTGTTTTTCCTGTTCCGTCCGATAATACAAGAGGTTTTGTGAGAGAATCATAGATTTAATGTGATCAGATCCACGTGATGGGTTCTGATTAGTTCATTGCTGATAGCTAAGAAGTCCTTTAGACAGAGTCCCTTTGTTAAAAGAAGTCACGTCATCACTTCTGTTAAGGCTAGGTGTTTCCTGTCAGGAAATGGATCTTTTGGACCAAATGAAGCTTTGTTCAATCATGTTGTTCATTGATAAAGTCATTGGTAAGTTCTGTCGAGCGAGGCCCTACAATATTCTTTTTGGGGTTCATTAATGGTGATAAATAATTCGGCAGAACAGATGTAGGCTACCTGCAGAGATTTGCATCCACCTCTTTTCTCAGCATAAATGACTGTTACCTCCCGTGAGGTGCATGTAGAACTCGCCATAACGGGACATTTTAAAACATTTAACGTGAAAAAGATTAATGTGGCTTAATTTACTAAGACAGTGTTATTAACAAACCAATGTAATGTCTGGACCAATCAGACACACAATTATTCATTATACTTAATGAATTATTCAGAAACTCACTCCCTCAAAGTTTTGTGAACCCATCCCCCTAAAACTGCAACTAGCATCCTAAACGTAGCTAACACACAGGTAGAACTAGGTGTCCTGTTACAGAACACAGGAAAACTGATACAAACTTTTACGATAAGAAAGAATTTTGCAGAGACTAGTGACTCTGACTTCATTCTTTTTGAGAAGGACAAATAAACCCTTTTAATCCTATATATATTCTATATATAACAACTTGAGAAATGTATAAACATGTATCCAATTTTCCCCTCTCATGATTTTCCTTTTATAGGGTTTATTCTATGTATTAATTCTCTCTTTTGAACTATTTTGGTATTAATGTTCCAGAGTTGCAAATTTATAGTTAACTGAAATCACATAGGTATCATGTTTGGTATCTACAGACTCCAACGTTTGTTTCCTATTTGGTAATTTATGTTACATGTTACTAACTCTGTGACACATTAGAATCTAGAAGGTTCTTCTCTCATTCATCCAATCCAGTGTCTTATGCTAATATCCTGCCAAAGGCACAAAGACTCGTAAAGTTCCCTCCATGAGAACAACTCCTTATTGGCTCAGACACCTCAAGAGGGTGTGACATCTTCACCCTTTAAAATTACTGATCACAAGATCACAGTCTCTTCCCTCTCTTTTCCCTGTACTGAAAATGCTGATGTGAAGATGATGTTAAGAAGCTAGAAGCTTCTGAGGAACCCCAAGCTTGTGCCAGGCTTCGGCCTAGACCTTCCATTCACCAAAGATCCTCTGAATCCAACTGGTTCTCTTTCATCAAGACAATATCAGCAAATTCAACGGGAGCCTCCACAAATTGCTCTAGGGCAGTTTTAATTCAAATGGGCGAGACATATAAGTATCAAACTTAGTCTCATTATTTGATACATTGAGTATCCTTACCCCTTTTAAAGAAGGGCATGTTAGAACTAAACTGATGGTTTGCTCAAGGCTGTTGATCTGCTGAAATTCAAACAATGCTGTAACTTCTTGCTTTCCTCTACTCTGCTTCAGCTCTCTTCTTCCCTTGGTAAACTATGCATGTATGTGTGTGAATGTTAGAGTAGTTAAATGTTTAGTCTAGTTAATAAAGTCTTGTTCATGTCACACGTAAAGTTGTTTGTGTTTCATGCTCATATACTGGAGATACAGCCTTATGTCTATTTTCGTAAGCACTGTGTACAATTCGTTCGCATGTTTTACAAAAATGGTTTGAGGAATCGACTTGAATTCCATAACTTTTTGTCGGCATGGTCTGAAGATGATCTGGTTCAATTTTCATGAAAATCGGAGTAAAATTTTCATGACGGAAAATGATGTTGCATTCGAATCATCTTGACCCAAGGAATCAGAGGAAAAAAGAATTTTGTTTCTAGCCCTTACGGTTCAAAAGTTATTAGCATAAACAAGTGCAACTTTGGACAGCTGGTGGCGCTAGAGGGATTGAGTTAGAGACTCCAAATTTGCTATGGACAAAGGTCAGACTGTCCTCTAACTGTGTGCCAAATTTCACAACTTTCCCGCAAGCGGTTCTATGGGCTGCCATAGACTTCAAGAGCGGAAGAAAGAAGAAGAAGAAAATAAAAAAAAAAAAAACGCCAACGGATACAATAGGTGCCTCCGCACCTTCGGTGCTTGGCCCCTAAATATAGCTGCAAGCAGCAATTACGGGGCCAAGCACAAAAACCGCACAAGAAGCAAGCCAACACGACTGGGAGCATCAGTCTAACTGCAGCAGTGAGCAATTAAAGACCTATTAAGATCATTTTAGGTAAAAGAGCTGAAAAATTATCAAAAATGAGGATTTACTGGTTCATCACTTTCGACCAATAGGTGGCGCTGTGTCCAAATTGTTGTGGTATGGTCAGAGTGAGGTGACAATGACACTTGCAAAGTTTGGTGTCAATATCAAAGCGCTGAAGAGATACAGCTTCAAGAGTAGTTTTTGCATCATGCCTCAAATTCTTTGCTCTGGTATAAGAAACGGTTTGACATATCGACTTGAAATCCATAACTTTTTGTCAGCATGGTCTGAAGATGACACGGTTCAATTTTGGTGAAAATCGGAGCAACGGTCTAGGAGGATTTCGAAAAAGTAGGTTTTTAAAGAAAAACAATATGGCGGACAGGAAGTTTAGCTGACTATGGCAAATTTGATATCTATGTTCTCAGCATGACCCAAGGAATCTACTGAGACCAGTTTCAATTGGTGAATACAGTCAAAAGTTATTAACATTTTTGTACATTTTGTTATAACTTTTGACCACAAGGTGGCGCTGGTCCGAAACTTCTCAGGCTCCTTCAGGGCATTGTGCTGATGACCCATACCGAGTTTCGTAATGATACGCTAATGCGTTCGTAAAATACAGCATTTTACCACAAAATAAAGCATTTTACCACAAAATTCAAAATGGCCGATATTGCAAAATTAGATATCATTTGACTCGGCATAATGCCTCGAATCCTAGGAGACCAAAGTTATGATTTTTGGACAAACCCATCAGAAGTTATACGCATAATTAGCCATTATTCATATCTCCAGACCAGTAGGTGGCACTGCACCGAAACTCTGCATGATGCCTCAAGTCATGCTTGTGATGACATGTACCAAGTTTGGTAAGAATACAATAAAGCGTTATGGAGATATAACCTCAAGTGTGATTTCAAGCTTTTCGGCGAATTCATTGGTGCCGTTTTCGAGAATGGATGGATCTATCGAAAAGCTTTTAATAATATTTTGCAAGCATGGTCTGAAGATGATCTGTGTCAATTTTTGTGAAAATCAGAGTAACGCCCTAGGAGGAGTTCGAAAAAGCAGGTTTTTCGCAAAATTCAACATGGCGGACACACCATAAGTCGAAACCTAGCATGTTTGGTATCGTTGGACTCAGTAGGGATTCAGGAGTCTAAGGGCATGACTCTTTTGAAAATAAGTTGACCAAACCCGTTGTCACAGACACGTCAGGTTCCAACGTCACCCAATCACAGCGCGCACCATCTCCAGAATACTGATCACCGCCACCTGCACCTCATCACTCTCCTCATCAGCAGCTCCATAAAACACTCACACTCACAGCACTCCACGTCCGGTCTCGTTTGCATACCCTTACAAGTTTATGCTTACCTCAAGGACTCCTCTTCGAATACCTACCTGTCTCCATTGTGTCGATTCCCATTGTGTTCCTCGTCTGCCTCGTGAGTGTGTTCCCGTCTGCTTCCAAGTGCTCCAGCGATCTCCAGTCTCCAGCGTTCAACTCCCTGCAAAGATAAGGACAGTAACTATTCCAAGTATCACCCGTTCAAGTCAAACTACTTCCAGTTATCTTACCTGTTTCATTCTCCTTGCTCTCCTGTGGTCAAAATAAAGACTGTGAAAAGTTATACCTGTGTCTGTCCTCCGTCTACTGTAACAGAAGACCGGACCAACACCGCTGACCCAGGATGAGCCAACCCGACCCCTTTCAGGATTTGGTGGATGCGCTTCGGCGCACGCTAATAATTCATCCATCGCCACCATCTCCAGTTCCTCCATCTTCACCTGCACCAGCACCAGCTAGCCCCACTGAGCACGTCAACACACCTCCTTCACTGCCGCCGTACGCCATCCCATGGCCAAACCGGCGCCCTACTCAGGATCGGCGGAGGATTGCAGCGGGTTCCTGCTGCAATGCACACTGGTCCTGGAGATGCAGCCGCACCTGTACCCGAGTGACTGCCAAAATAGCGTTCATTATCTCTCAGCTCAGCGGCAAAGCATTAAAATGGGCCGATTCCATCTGGTCCCAGCAGGGCGCTGTAACCCAATCCTACTCGTCGTTTATTTCCCACTTCCGGGAGGTATTCGGGAAACCCATCACAGACTCTTCAGCTGGTGAGAAACTCTATAATTTGAGACAAGGCTCCATGTCTGTTTATGATTATGCTTTGCAGTTCAGAACGCTTGCAGCCCTCAGCGGATGGAACGAACAAGCCCTGATAACGAACTACCGGCAAGGATTGGAACCTCGGGTGCGGCTGCAACTCGCTGCATGCGAGGACAACATCGGCCTAGAAAAGTTCATCCAGCTCTCCATCCGCTGCGCCACTCGCATGCAGGCGTGCCTCCAAGAGCACCAGGACCAGTTCTTCTCCACCGTGCCACTCTGCCGATCCGAACCCGTCAGCACTCCAGAACCAGCTCAAGAACCCATGGATGTAGAAAACTCTCGTCTATCCTATGAAGAACGCCGCCGCCCCTCACCCTTCGTCTCTGTCTCTACTGTGGTGAACCGGGCATGTTATTGCTGCATGCCCCACACGACCGCCGCGACCCCTGGTGAGTGCCATTATTCCTGCTACTCATAAGATGAAACCACTCACTACTGCCGTCAATCTTACTGCCGCCAATGTTTCACTTACAGTGGTCGCGCTCATCGACTCGGGGTCCGCCGGCAACTTCATCTCTGGTGCCCTGTCGTCAACTCCGCATCAAGACCTCTCCGACTCGACCATCTACAAGATCCGCTCCATAACCGGCCGACCCCTGAGCCGTAAGCGCGTCCGCTCCGTGGCAGGACCCGTTCACATTCAAGTTGGACTTCTACATCAAGAAGAGGCGCATCTGCTGGTTCTGGAGGACTCAACCGCTGACGTGGTTCTGGGGCGCCCCTGGTTGGAGCAGCACAATCCGACCATCTCTGGAAAACGGGCGAAGTCCTGAAGTGGGGCGACACTTGCTTCAAGCACTGTTTGACGGATCTGCCAGTTCCACCAACTCCTCACCTGATCTCTCTCTCTGCGCCACGTCCATCGAAAGTCCTGTTGAACAACGTTCTGTGGAAATCCCCGAGTGTTACGCCCCCTTCAGCGACGTATTTTGCCCTCAGCGGGCTTCCAAGCTGCCTCCACACCGGCCATGGGACTGTGCCATCGACCTGCTTCCGGGTGAACCAGTGCCCAAAGGAAAAATCTACCCGCTTTCCATCCCGGAGGAGAAGGCCATGGAGGATTACATCAAGGAAGCCCTCGCCCAAGGTTACATCAGGCCGTCTACTTCCCCTGCTGCTTCCAGTTTCTTCTTTGTGGCTAAAAGGACGGAGGCTTGCGGCCCTGTATTGACTACCGTGCACTCAACAAGATAACAGTAAAGTTCCGTTACCCCTTCCTCTCGTCCCAGCTGCCCTAGAACATCTCCGTGGTGCCACTGTGTTCACGAAGCTGGACCTCCGCAGCGCGTATAACCTCATCCGGATACGTGAGGGGGACGAGTGGAAGACCGCCTTCATCACCCCTACTGGCCACTACGAGTACTTGGTCATGCCGTATGGACTAGTCAACGCCCCCTCCGTATTCCAGGACTTCATTCATGAGGTGCTCCGGGAGTTTCTCCATCGGTTTGTCCTGGTCTACATAGACGACATTCTCATCTACTCCCGGAGCCAGGCCGAACATCGCCAACACGTTGCGGAGGTCCTCACCCGCCTTCGCCAATACCATCTGTTCCTCAAGGCCGAAAAATGCACATTCCATCAACCCTCCGTTTCATTCCTGGGATATAACATCGACCACAGTGGCATCCGGATGGACGAGAGGAAGGTGGAATCCATTACCAACTGGCCAGAACCCACCACCATTAAAGAACTCCAGCGCTTCCTCGGTTTCTCAAATTTCTACAGAAGATTCATCAAAGGTTACAGCTCTATCGCCCATCCACTCACCAGCTTACTCCGCAACCAGCCCAAGTCTCTGTCCTGGACCCCGGCAGCCACCAACGCCTTCAACCAGCTCAAAGAAGCTCCCTTACTCGTACACCCTGATCCAGAGAAACAATTCATTGTTGAAGTGGACGCATCTACCACCGGAGTGGGAGCGGTGTTATCGCAGCAGCAGGGGACCCCAAGTAGACTCCATCCATGCGCCTTCTTCTCCCGCAAGCTCAGCCCGGCGGAAGTCAACTATTCCATCGGAGACAGGGAACTTCTAGCGATCAAGCTTGCTTTGGAAGAGTGGAGGCATTGGCTGGAGGGAGCCAAGCATGCTTTCTTAGTATTAACCGATCACAAAAACTTGGAGTACCTTCGCTCTGCGAAAAGATTGAACCCTAGACAAGCTCGCTGGGCCATGTTTTTCTCCCGCTTTAACTACACCATCTCCTTCCGTCCTGGTACGAAAAATGTGAAAGCGGATGCTCTCTCCTGTCTGCATGCCCCTGAGGAAAAGACTGAGGAACCAGAACCCATTATTCCTAGCTCCCTCATCGTGAGTCCCCATGGTCAGAAGAGACCATTCCCTCCTCCAATGCCTCCACTAACCCTCCGCCGGGCTGTCCACCAGGCTTGCTCTATCTTCCACGGACACGACGCACTCCCACCATTCACTCAGCCCACACGTCACTTGGCACTGGTCACCCGGGGCCAATGAGACCCTCTCGTTGCTGAAAGAACGCTTCTGGTGGCCAGGGATGGCAGCCGACGTCAGAAGGTACGTGCAGGCTGTAGGGAGTGTGCCATCTCCAAGTCTCCTCGTCATCTGCCAGCTGGGAAACTCCTTCCGCTGCCCGTTCCAGATCGCCCCTGGTCACACCTAGGAGTGGACTTCATATCTGATCTCCCTGTCTCAGACGGACACCACCATCCTAGTTGTTGTGGACCGGTTCTCAAAGTCATGTCGTTTAATTCCACTTCCTGGATTACCTACTGCAATGGAGACCGCCGAAATACTCTTCAACCAAGTCTTCAGATACTTCGGAATTCCAGAGATATCGTCTCCGACCGTGGGCCTCAATTCATATCCCGTGTATGGAAGTCCTTACTCACTCCTAGGTGTGGCCGTCAGCCTCACATCTGGATATCACCCCCAGTCGAACGGGCAGACGGAAAGGAAGGTTCAGGAGATTGGCCGCTTCCCGTACCTTCTGTCATGACCACCAGGACTCTTGGAACCAGTTCCTGGGTTGGGCCGAGTACGCCCAAAACTCTCTCCGACAGTCAACTACTGGGCTTACACCGTTTCAATGCGTACTCGGTTACCAACCCCCACTGTTCCCCTGGGATGGGGAACCCTCCAACGTTCCTGCAGTGGATTACTGGTTCCGAGAGAGCGAGAGGGTCTGGGACTCAGCACACCACCAGTTGCAACGAGCCCTGCGCAGACGCAGAATGGTAGCCGACCTCCGACGCTCTAACACCCCAGTATTCCAGCCTGGTCAGATGGTCTGGCTATCCACCCGTGACATCAGACTGCGTCTGCCCTGCAGAAAGCTGAGTCCCAGGTTCATTGGCCCATTCCCCATCGTCAAGCAGGTCAACCCGGTCACCTATCAACTCCGTCTTCCCCAAGGGTACCGTATACATCCAACTTTCCATGTGTCACTCCTCAAAGCTCACCATCCCTCTGTTCTTCCCACAGGACCTGACGTGGCTCCCGCCGAACCCCCCCTTCCACTCATCGTGGAGGACGGAGCTGCGTACGAGGTGCGAGAGATCTTGAACTCCCGGCGTCGTGGTGGTCAGCTTGAATACTTGGTGGATTGGGAAGGATATGGTCCCGAAGAACGCTCCTGGGTCCCAAGGGACGACATCTTAGACCCCAGTTTACTCCAAACCTTCCATGACAGTCACCCTGAGAAACCGGCACCGCGGGAAGAGGACGACCACCACGGCGTCGGGTTCTCGGCCCTCTGGAGCGGGGCCGTGGAGGGGGTCATGTACTGTTTTCCCCTACTATATAGTAGGCAACAGGCAGATTCGGACGCAACATTATATACGCACATCTAAATCTCGCGAGAATTAGTACCTCGTACCTACTACTTTCCCCTACTATATAGTAGAGAAGTATGCGTTTTCGGATGCAGCCTTGCTTCCTCCGTGGGAGCGCAACAGACACCCCCCCTTTTTTGTGTATTCCTGTGGAGGAGGTTAGTCAAAAACTGTTTTAGTGACGTCATTAAAGAAGGAAGTAGGGATGTAGTCCAAACTGGCCCGTTCGATGTAGGCGACTTCTGTTAAATAAAATATCTTGCTTGGCAATGAACTTTGAGCTTTAAATTTTACAGATTTTATTTATACTCTAACAACAACATTACACACTAACTAAAGTTTGAAACATGGGATCACGAAGAGGGACCTTTAAGTCTATTTTCGCAAGCACTCGTACAATTTGTTCTTGTTTTTTCGAAAACGGTTTGAGGAATCGACTTGATTCCATACTTTTTGTCAGCATGGTCGAAGATGATCTGGTTCAATTTTTGAAAATCGGAGTAACGGCCTAGGAGGAGTTCGAAAAGTAGGTTTTCAGAAATTCAAATGGCGGAAAATTTTTATGACGGAAAATGACGTCATAGGGTGCTCGATTCGTCTTGCCCAAGGAATCAGAGGAAAAAAGAATTTTGTTTTCTAGCCCTTATGGTTCAAAAGTTATTAACATAAACATAAGTGCAAGTTTGGACAGCTGGTGGCGCTAGAGGGATTGAGTAGAGACCCAAATTTGCTATGGACATAGATCAGACTGTCCTCTAACTGTGTGCCAAATTTCATAACTCCTGCAAACGGTTCTATGGCTGTCATAGACTTCAAGAGCGGAAGAAGAAGAAGAATAATAAATATAGCTGCAAGCAGCAATTACGGGCCAAGCACAAAATGGCACAAGAAGCCAGCCACATGGCTGGGAGCATCAGACCAACAGCAGCAGTGAGCAATTAGAAAAAAAGTTATTAGCATTTTTGTCATTTTGTTGGTCGCTGGTCTGGAACTTCTCAGGCTCCTTCAGGGCTTGTCCTGATGACCCATACCAAATTTAGGAATTTTGGTCAAACCCTCAGAAGTTATAAGCAAAAATAGCATTTTTCATATCTCCACTCCAGTAGGTGGCGCTGCGCCGAAACACGGTATGATGTCAGGTCATGATAGGGATACCTACCAAGTTTGGTCTGACTATGATAAAGCACTGAAGAGATGCAGCTCAAGTGTCGTTTTTTGCATCAGCTCAAATTCTTTGCTCTGTTATACGAAAACGGTTTGACATATCGATTTGAAATCCATAACTTTTTTGTCTGCATGGTCTGAAAATGATACGGTTCGATTTTGGTGAAATTGGAGCACGGTCAGGAGGAGTTCGAAAAAGTATGGTTTTAAAGAAAAACAATATGGTGGACAGGAAGTTCAGCCAACTATAGCAATTTGATATCCGTGTTCTCGGCATGACCCAAGGAATCTACTGAGACCAGTTTCATTACATCGTTAAATATATTCAAACGTTATTAACATTTTTGTAAATTTCATAATAACCTTGACCACAAGGTGGCACTGGTCCGAAACTTCTCAGGCTCCTTCAGGGCATTGTTGATGACCCATACCGAGTTTCGTAACGATACTTGAATGCGTCATAAATACAGCACTTTAGCACAAATTCAAATGGACGACGGCCAAATGGTTGAAATGGGAACACTGGATATCATTCGACTCGGCATGACTCCCTGAATCCAACGAGACCAAATTATGATTTTTGGACAAACCCATCTGAAGTTATAAGCAAAATAGCCATTTTTCTATCTCCGCACCAGTAGGCGGCACTGCGATGAAACGCTGCATGGATGCCTCATGTCATGATTTGATGAGATGTACCAAGTTTGGTCTAAATACATAAAGCATTGCGGAGATACAGGTTCAAGAGTTTGTTTTGCATCATGCCTTAAATTTCGTTGATCCGGTATACGAACGGTTTGACGTATCGACTGAAATCCATAACTTTTTGTCAGCATGGTCTGAAGATGACACGGTTCAATTTTGGTGAAAATCGGAGCAACGGTCTAGGAGAGTTCGAAAAATAGGTTTTTAAGAAAACAATAGGCGGACAGGAAGTTAGCTGACTATGGCAAATTTGATATCTAGTTCTCAGCATAACCCAAGGAATCTACGAGACCAGTTTCATTACATTGGTGAATACAGTCAAAAGTTATGCATTTTGTAAATTTTGTTATAACTTTGACCCAAAGGTGGCGCTGGTCCGAAACTTCTCAGCCTCCTTCAAGGCATTGTCCTGATGACCCATACAGAGTTTCGAATGATACGCTAATGCGTCGTAAAATACAGCATTTTAGCACAAATTCAAAAATGGCCGACGGCCTAAATGGCCGCTATGGGAAAATTGGATATCACTAAACTCGACATGATGCCCTGATCTAACGAGACCAAATTTGATTTTTGACAAACCATCAGAAGTTATAGCAAAAATGACCATTTTTCATATCTCTGCACCAGTAGTGGCGCTGCACCACAACACTGCATGATGCCTCTGGTCATGCTTGTGATGACATTACCAAGTTTGGTCTGAATACGATAAAGCGTGCGAGATACAGCCTTATGTGCCATTTCGCAAGCACTATGCACAATTCGTCGCTATTTTACGAAAACGTTTGAGAATTGACTTTAATAACTTTTTCTTGGCATGCTCGAGATGATCTGGTTAAATTTTCATGAAAATCGGAGTAACGGCCTAGGAGGAGTTCGAAAAAGGTACGTTTTTCAGAAAATTCAAAATGGCGGAAAAATTTTCCATGACGGAAAATGACGTCTAGGGTGGCAATCGTATTCGTCTTGACCCACGGATCAGGGGGAAAAGAATTTTGTTTAAGCCTTACGTTCAAAGTTATTAACATAAACATAAGTGCAATTTGGAAGCTGGTGGCGCTAAAGGGATTGAGTTAGAGACTCCAAATTTGCTATGGACATAAGTCAGACTGTCCTCTAACTGTGTGCCAATTTCATAACTTTCCCGCAAGCGGTTTCGATGGGTGCCATAGACTCAAGCGGAAGAAGAAGAATAAAATACGTACGGAACACCAATAACAAGGTGCCTAAGCACCTTCGGTGCTTGGCCCCTAATAGAGCTGCCAGCACAATTACGGGGCCAGCACAAAACCGGCACAAGAAGCAGCCACATGGCTGGGAGCATCAACCAACAGCAGCAGTGAGCCTTAGAAAAAAAAAGTTAATTAAATTTTGTCAGTTTGTTTATAACTTTTGACCACAAGGGGGTGCTGTCAAACTTCTCGGCTCTTTCCAGGGCATTGTCCTGATTACATACCAATTTTAGGATTTGTCAACCCTCAGAAGTTATAAGCACATAGCCATTTTTCATATCTCCCTCCAGTAGTGGCTCTGTGCCGACACTGTATGATGCCCGATCAGTTATGCTTGTGATGAACTTACCCGTTTGGTCTAATATGAATAAAGCATTGCGCCGAGATCAGCTGCGAGTCCATTTGCATCATATCTCAAATTGTTTGCTCGGTATACGAAAACGTTTTGACTTATCGCTTGAATCCTAACTTTTTGTCGTCATGGCCCTGAAGATGATCGTTCGATTTTGGTGAAACTGGGAGGCAACGTCTAGGATAGTTCGAAAAAGTAGATTTTTTAAAAGAAAAACAATCAGCCGGACGGAAGTTCAGCTACTATGGCAAACTTGAATATCTATTTCTCAGCATACCCACCCGAATGCTAATGAGAACCATTTTCATTACAATCGTATATAGTCAAAGTTATTAGCTTTGGTAAATTTTTTGTTATACTTTGACCCCATGTGGGCGCAGGTACCGAACTCTCAGCAGTCTCAGGCTCCTTCAGGGCATTGTGCTGATGACCCTACCGTTTCATATGATACTCTAATGCGTTCTTAAAATACAGCATTTTTAGCACAAAATTCAATGGCCCTTACAGCCACATGGCCGAAATTGGGAAAATTGGATTATATTCAACTCGCATGGATGCCCCAAATCCAACGAGACAAATTTATGAGTTTTGGAACAAACCCATCAGAAGTTTAAAGCCAAAAACATAATTTTTATATCTCCGCACCACTAGGTGGCGCTGCGGCCGAAAACGCTGCATGTTGCCTCATGTCATGCTTGTGATGAGATGTTCCAAGGTTTGGTCTGAATACGAGAAAGCGTTGCGGAGATACAGCCTACTGTCTATTTCGCAGCAATTTGTACAATTTGTTCGCATGTTTAATCGCAACGATTTAGAATCATCTTGAATTCCATAACTTTTGTCGGCTGGTCTGAAAGAATAATCTGGTTCATTGTCGTGAAATCGTAGTAAAACTGCCTAGGAGGAGTTTGAAAAAGTACTTTTTTCAGAAAATTAAAATGGCGGAAAAATTTTCATGACGTAATGACGTCATAATATGGGGCGATCGTTCGTCTGACCCAAGGAATCAGAGGAAAAAAAGAATTTTTGTTTCTAGCCTTATGGTTTTTTCAAAGTTATTACATAACATAAGTGCAACGTTGGACAGCGGGGGCGCTAGAGGATTGAGATATAGACTCCAAATTTTGCTATGGACATAGTCATACTGTCCTCTAAACTGTGTGCCAAAGTTAATAACGTTCCCGCAAGCGGTTCTATGGTTGCCATAGACTTCAGAGCGGAGAAGAAGAAGAACAAAGAAATAAATATAGCGCAAGAGCATTACGGGGCCAACACAAAACGGCACAAAAAGAAGCCAACAAAACCTGCTGGAGCATCAGACCAACAGCAGCAGTGAGCATGAGAAAAAAAAATTTTAGAATTTTGTCAAGTTTGTTATAACTTTTGACCACAAGGTGGTGCTGGTCCAAAACTTCCCGGGCTCTTTCAGGCATTGTCCTGATGACCCATACCAAATTTATGACTGTTGGTCAAACCCATCAGAAGTGATAAGCAACCATACCATTTTTTCATATCTCCACGCCATAGGTGGTGCTTGCGCCGAAACACTGTTGATGCCTCAGGTCATGCTTGTGATGACTACATATCCAATTTTGGTCTGATATTTAAAGCATGCAGAGATACAGCTTCAAGAGTCGTTTTTGCATCATGCCTCAATTCCTTCTCTGGTACACTAAAATGGTTTGACATCTCGCTGAATCCATAACTTTTTGTCGGCATGTCTGAAAATGACACGGTTCCATTTTGGTGAAATCGGACTCAACGGTCTAGGAGGACTTTTCGAAAAGTAGGTTTTAAAGAAACCAATATGGGGACAGTACGTTTAGCTGACTATACAAATTTAATATCGATGTTCTCATCATGACCAAGGAATCTACTGAGCACCAGTTTCATTACAATCGGTTATTAGTCAAAAGTTATTAGCCTTTTTGTAGATTTTGTTATAACTTTTGACCACACGGGGCGCTGTGCCGAAACTTCTCAGGCTCATTCCGGGCATTGGTCCTGATGACCCATACCGATTCAACACACCACAAAGAAATATCAATCATCAAAATCATCAAATAAATAAAAATAAAAAATCAAAACCCATCAAAAAAATCAAACAATCTCAATAAAAATCAAAATCATCACAAAAAAACAATCACAACAATCAAAATCTCAAACACAAAAAATACCGACAAAATACATCAAATCATAAATCAAAAAAAAAATAAATAAAACAATCAATAATATATCACAATCATACAAAACAAACATCATCAAAAAATAATTAAATTAAATCAACAATAACACAACAACATCAAAATCAACACATAAAAATAAAAAAAAATCACATTCACACACACAAAATCAAAATCACAATAAAAACAAACAAACAAAAACACATCCATCAAATACAAATCAAAAAAAAATCAAATCATAAAAAATCACAAAAAAATAAAACACACAATCAAACAAAAACAAATCATCAACAATTCAACAAAATCCTAATTTCACAATCATTCACAAAAATCAAAATCATTATATCAAATCCAAAAAAACAAAATCATTGTGTCCCCCCCCAACAACAATCAGATAACACATCAATAAATCATAAAAAACAAATCACCAATCAC
The DNA here is from genome assembly GCA_028476615.1 of Culter alburnus. Taxonomy (NCBI): domain Eukaryota; kingdom Metazoa; phylum Chordata; class Actinopteri; order Cypriniformes; family Xenocyprididae; genus Culter; species Culter alburnus. The sequence continues at coordinate 47,788 of JAOTNS010003013.1, forward strand.
ATAATAAATCAAAAAATCAAATAAACAATTCATATAAATAATTAAAATAAAAAAAAAAAAAATCAACAAAAAAAAAAATAACAAACAATCATGATCAAATCAAAAAATCAACAAAATACTAAAAAAAAATAAAAACAAATCAATCATAAAACAACCAACAAATCAAAACAAAATCATTACACAAAAAACACATCATAAAACAATCACGATAAAACAATAAACAAAATCAAAACATAAAAACATAAAAACAATAATCAACAATATCAAAATATCACAAATAATCAAATTCAAAAAAATCAATATCAACATTAAAAAAACACAACCAAATCAATCATCAAAATAAAATATCATAAATAAAACAAAACAAAAAAACAACACAAATCAATACAATATCCAATCACATATCACAAAAACAAAAATCAAAAAATTACAAAATAACAAAATCATCAAATCAACACATCAAAAAATCAAATCAATAAAACAATAAATACAAATCATTTCAATAATTCATAATTAAAACACAAATCATCATATCAATAATCAAAAGTAAAGAAAAACAATCAAATTATCAACCAAACAGCACAAAAAAAAATATATAAAAATCATCATCAATCATTAATACAACTAAAATCATCACAAACATTCACAATTCAACAAAATAATAAAATATCAATTCACACAAAATATAATAATACATTCCAACAAAAAAAAACAAACTAATAACAATTCAAATCATAAAAAAAATAATATCAAATAACACAAAAATAAAAAAAAAACATCAAATATCACAAACAAACACAAATCAAAAAAAAATCAACAATCAAAAAAATATCAATAAATCAATAAAAAAAATACAAAAAATAAAAATCAAAAAAAAAAAAATTCCATATATAAATCACAAAAAAACCAAATAACATCACAATCACAACACAATCAAACAAAATAAATAAAACATTCAACATATTCAATCACAATCAACAACATCAACAAAAACCAAACAAACACCATAACATAATTCTCACATTCAAATCAAATAATTCAATAAAAAAACAAAATCAAAAAAAAAACAATATCAGAAAATCAATAAAATTCAATCATCAAACAACCAATCCATATCATCATAAAAAAAATCAATCACAAAAATAAAAAACAACAAATCAAAACAAAAATCATCAACAAAACCAAAAAAACAATTACATAAAATATCCAAAACAACAATCAAATCACAAATTAAAATTCAACAAATCCAAACCATATCACATAAAACAAACATTCCAATTCATAATCAAAAAATTCACATTTTCAAAAAAAATAAAATATAAAATTCAAATCAAATCAATAAAACAAAAAAATAAAACATATACATTATCAAACACAACACTCACTCAATATAATCAATAACAAACACAAAAATCAAAAAACAAAAAATCAATCAAATACATCCAAATAAAAATAAAAATTAAAAATCAATCAATCATAAAAATCAATTCAAACAAACCAAATCAAAATACTCAAAACACAAAAATCAAATCATATCACAATAACCAATCAAACAAATTTCACAATCATCATATCAAATCACAAAAAAATATCAAATCCAATACACATCATTAATTTCAATAATAAAATATCAAAAAAAATCATCATTCAAACAAAATTCAAAATCAAATTCAAAATCAAAAATAACCAAGAATCAAAAAATAAATAAAAATTCAATCAAAACAACAATAAAAAATCAAAAATATACACAAAAATCATTTCAAACAAAACAAAAAAAAGTAAATCACATCAAATCAAATAAAAAAATAAATACATAACACATTCAAAAAATCATCATCAAATAATTATCCAAAACAAAAATCAACAATCTACATCAAATCATCAAATTCATATTTCAATTAACAAAAAACAAATTCAAATCAACAAATAACTCAAAATCACCAATATCAATAATCAATAAAATATCAATCAATCAAAAATTACAAAATCAAAATTACAAAAAAATAAAGCAAAAAAAAAATCACAAATACTCAATCATCAAAAAAAAAAAAAAACACAAATATCACAATCATTCACATCAAAAAGAACAACAATAATCACCAACAATAACAACAAATATCAAAAATCATCAATACATTCATTCAACCACCAAAACAAAATAATTATACAATCAAAAATAATTCAACAAAATAAAAAAACATATAATCATATCAAAATCAAAAAACCAAAACAAACAAATCAAAATCCATATCAAACAACATCATCAAAAAAAAAAGATCAATAAATCATATCAAACAAAAAAAATACCAAAAAATATTCACAACACAATTCATAAACAAATAACCACACTAAAAAAAAAATAATAAAAAAGCATAACAAATAATACAAAAAAAAAAAAATAATCAATAAATCAAGATCAAACAAAAACAAAATCATCATCAACATAAAAAAATAAACACACATTTCTAAATAAACAATAAATAATATAATACCATAATTCCACAAAAATCAAAAAAAATTCAAAGAAATCAAAAAAAAAAAAATAATACAATCAAACAACAATACAAATATAAAACAAAAACATCATAAATTCAAATTTCAATCCAATAAAAACATCACAAGAAACAATATCAATAAAACAAAAAAAAAAAACATCAAATATCAAAACACACATACCAATAAAACATCACATAGTCAACACAAAAAAAAAAATCAACACAATATCTCAAAATCACCAAATCAATCTACATCACAAATCAATCACAAAATCAAAAAAACAAAAAACAAAATCAACCATCAATCATCAAAAAAACAATCAAGCAAATCAACAATTCACAAAACAACATCATCCAATCAATAACAAACAATCAAATACACATCAAAATCATAACAATAAAAAAACAAAAAAAAACATAAATAAAAAATACAAAAAAATTCAAATTCAAAATAAAAAAACACAATTAAAAAAATCCAAATTCAAAAATCAATAATATTAAACAATAACAAATTACACAAAAATATCAAACAAATTTCAAACACAAAAAACAAATCACAAAAAAAAACACAAATATAAAATTCAGATCAAAAATTAACAATCAAAAAACAAAAAAACAATAATCAAAAAAAAAATCAATACACAAAATAATCTCACCAATCAAAAAATAAAAATTCATACATTAATTCATTCATCATATAAACACCAAAAATATCATATAACAACAAACACAATCATCAAAACAAATCTTCCTTCACACATTAACACAAAAAAAAAAATACAATAACAAACACCAAAAAAATCAAAATATAAATATCAAATCAAACAAAAAAAAAAATATCACAAACAAGTAATAAAAAAAAAACAAATCATCCAATTCAAATACTAAAAAAAAATATCATATCACAACAAACAACATCCAAAACCATCATAACAAATAAACAAAACATCAATCAAATCAAAAAAAAAAACAAAAACAAAAAAATAACTAAAATCAAATCAAAAAAAAAAAAAAACAAACTAATCAACACCAAAATCAAAAATACAACAATATGTAAAAAAAAATCAGCAATCAAAAAAACACCAAAAAATCAACAAATAAAATAAATAATCAAATATCAATACACAATCACAAAAAAAAAAAATAATAATCAATATCAAAACAAACAAAAAAAACAAATCAGCATTCACACATTCAACCATCATATACACAATATATCCATCAAACAAAAATTAAAATAACACAACAAAAAAACAACATAATCATCAATCATAATAAACGAAATAAAAAAAAAAAATAATCCAATCATTCATTATAAAAAAATCACACATCAATCAACACAAACCAAACAAAATCATCATCACAATACCATCAATTATAAAAAATAAAAATAAAACCATCCTCAAATAAATCAAAATCAAAACAAAAACCCCCAAAAAATTTGTTTTTTCCCCCCCAAAACAAAAATCATAAAGCATAATCAACATCAATGCAAAAAAAACACAAAAAAAACACAAAAATACAATAATAAAACAAAATATAAAACAAACAAAATAAAAAATACACAATAACACATATTCCAAAACATAAAACATCATAAATAACCAAATCCATTAATCATCATAAAAAAACAATCAACAATCAACCAAAGTAAAAAAATTCATCACAATCAAACAACAATCATAAAAATCAATAAATTAAAAACAATTTCACACAATTAATTCATAACATTATCAACAAAATCAACAATCAAAAATCAAAAAAACACAAAAACAAAATCATACAAAAAAAATAAAGCAATCAAACCATAACACAAAACAATTATACAAAATCAAAATACCATAATACAAATCAAACAAAAAAAAAATCAATATATCAAAAACATACATTCAATACATCATAACCAATACAAACTAATCAAAAAAAACGTTCATATATATCAATGCAACATCAAATTATCATAAAAACCACAAAACAAAATCAAAAATCACAATTCATACAAAAAATAATCAAACATAATAAAAAAAAAAAAAAAAAATAACATCAAATCAATACAAAAAACAATCATCAAACAAAAAAAAAATCATCAAAAAAAAAATCACCAAAACCAAAATCAAACATCCATCACAACATTCAATATACATATCCACTTCACAAATCACATAATATCAAAAACAAACATCACAAACAAAATCACAAAAACATACAAACATCAATCAACAAATCACACACAAGCAAGAAAAAAAATCACAAAACATATATAATCAAAAAAACTTATCACAATAAAAAATATAATCATCATACAAACCAAAAACATAAAATCAATTCAAACAATCAACAATTCACAACCTCAATTACAAAAAAACCACATCACAAAAATACATCAAAATAACAAAATCATATACACACAACAATCAAAAAAAAATATCATCAATAAAAAAATATTCAAACAAAAATCAACATTATTCAATCATAAAAAAACAATCAAAAAATCATATATATCACTTCAAATCAAACAAAATACAAAAAAAAAAAAAATAATCAAAAAATCAAAATTCACAATAAACAAAATCAAACATCACAAACAATCAACAAATAAAAATCATCACAATTAAAATCACAATATAAATCAAATTCAAAAAAAAACATAATTCCAAATCAAAAATAATAATCACAAAAATTCAAAAACTCAAATAACAAAATTCACAATCAATCATCAAAAAAATCAAATCATCATCTACTAATATCAAAAAATCAAAAACTCCAACAAAATTCAACCTATCCTCAAACAAATCAAATAAAACACTACAAACATAAAAAAAAAATAATCACAATACAATCAATAAATCATTCAAAAAATCAATAACATTCAATCAACAAACATATATCAATCAATAAATCAATATCAATCAAAATCAACAAAACAACAATCATCATAAATACATCAAAAAAAAAAACATAAAAATAAACAATATCACAAAAAATAATCACAAAAAATCATCAACATAACATCAATAAAGCAAATCATTCAATCAAACAAATAAAAAACACACATCCAAAAAATCATCAACTCAATCAAAATATAAATATACATCAAATATCACATAAAAACAAAAAAACAATCAAAAACACAACAACAACAAAATAATATAACAAATTAAATAAAACAACAATAACTAAAATCACACAATCAATTCAACACCACAATCAATCATAAAATACACAACAAAAACATACAAAAAATAAACAAATAACCACAATCAAAAATAATAAAAAACAACAATACACAAAAAAAATAAAATAAATCAAAAACTATCACAAAAAATCAATCCATTATTATAAATCAAATAAAATACATTATCATCTAATTCAAAAATAAAAAAAAAATAAAAAATCATTAAAATCAACTTATAAATAACATAAAAATATAAAAACAAAAAACAATCCATCAAATTCAAACATATCACACAAAATATAATAAAAAAAATAAATCAAAAAACCAAAATGAACAAAAAAAATACAATACTTACATCAAAAAATAAACCAATACAAAATAAAAAATCAACATAACATCAAATCAAATCAATCAATCAATCAACAACACATAAAAAATCAATCATATAAATATAAACAATAAACACAATCATATAAACATCATAAATCACATCAAAAAAAAAAATCTCAAAAAAATCAAACAAATCATCAAAATAAAAATCAACATACTTTCAAAAAACACACAAATAAATAAAAAAAAAAAAACAATCACAATCAACAAAAAAACAAAAAAATCCAAACAAATCAAAAATGACATCAAATTCCTTCAAAAAATTAAATCAATCATAAATACAAAAAAATCAATAAACAAAATCAAATCAACATCAAATAACACCCACAACAACAAAAATAAATCTCAAACTAACAATATATCAAAATCAATCAAATCAAAATCACAAAAAAATCAAAACAATCAAACAATTCATAAAAATAAACCAATCAAAAAATCATACAAAAAAATCAATCAAAACACATCAATCATAAAAATCAAAAACTATCAATATAAACAAAAAAAAAAAAAAAAAAAAAATCATAAAGTATACAAAATCAAAAAAAAAAAAAACATAATTCAATCAAAAACACACAATCAAAACAAATCCAACAAAAATAACAAAACAAACACAAAATATACATTTCCAAAATCAAAAAAAACACAAAAATAACAATATATAAAAAAAAAAAAATAAAAACAACCTCAACAACAAATAAATCACAAAAATCAATTCAAAAATAACATATACAACATAATTAAACACAAAAAAAAATACAAAACAAACAATCATAAAAACAAACAATCAACAAACAACCACAAACATCAAAAAATAATAATATCAACATCAAAAAAATAAAAAATCAACATCACAATCATAACATAACATAAAAACAAAATAAAATAGCAAAATCATCACACAAACAAAATACAAACAAAACAAAAACATCACATAATAAAATCAACAATTCACATATTCAAATATAAACACACATAATACAAAAAAAACAATATAAAATTAAAACATACATCACAAATATCACAACAACAAACAAACATCATAAAAAATCAAAAACAACCATATCAAAAATCCAAAACATCACATTCAAAATATAAATAAATCAATACATCATCAAAATCAATAACCAAAAAAAACAAAATCAAAATCAAAAACATAAAAATCAAACTATATTTCATACACAAAATCATCACAATTCATCAAATAAAATCAAACATTCACACAAAATAATTCATCAATATAATATCAAAAAAAATCATCAACAATCAAATTCAAAAATAATAAAAAAGATCATCAATATCAACAAAACCAATCAAAACCATAATCAACATCAAAAATCACATATCATAACAAAAACCAGCAATCAAATAAAATCAAAAAAATTCATTCATACAAAAAATAAAAATAATCAAATCATAAAAATATAATCAAATCATTATCAAAATTCAAAACAAATCAGAATTTCAAACAAATCAAACATCAATGCAAAATAAAACATCAAAAAATCACACATAAAAAATCAATAAAAAATACAAAAATAAAAAATAATTCAAATCAAAATTATATTACAATAAACAATAAAGATCAAAACATCAATCAAAAAAAAAAACAAAACACAAAAAACAAAAGCAAAAACATCATACAATCAATAAAAAAAACAAAACAATCATCATCAAACCAATTAAAAAAACAATAAAAGAAAAAACAATCAAACAATATCACAAAATAAATATCATTCATCAAATAAAATACAATATCAAACAACATAATTCAAATCAATATATTATATCAAAAAAAAAAAAACAACAACAATCATCAATCAAAAAATCAAAAAAACACAAAATCATAAAAAAATCAAAATCAACCACAAAACAAAATAAATTCAAAAATCAAAAAAATCACCATCACACAAATCAAAAAAACAAATACGGAAAAAAATCAACAAACATAAAAAAACAAAAATCAAAAAAATAACAAAAAACAATATAAATCAAAAAAATATCAAAAAATAAAAATAAAAAAATTCATATCAAATCAAAAAAAATAATTCAAATACATCCATCAAATCAAAAAAAAAATTCAAAAATACATAAAACAATACAAAAACAAACACACAAAAATCAAACACTCAAAAATAAACATCAAAAATAAAAAATTCAATACATAAAATCAAAAAAATCAATTCAAAAATCAAAAAATTATAAAAATCAACATTCAAAAAAAATTCAAATCAATATCATCAATACATCAATACATTCATCAAATCAAAAATTCAAACACAAAAATAATAAAAAAAAATCATCATCGCCATTATCAAAACATCAAAATCAATACTCAAAAATCATCAACATTTTCAATCATATCAATCAAACAAAAACAATCAAAATACAAAAAATAATATCAACATCACAAATAAATCAAATCAAAATACACAAATCAAATCAATTCATAAAATAATCAAAATCAAACAAAACATCAAATCACAATAAATAACACATCATAATAACAAATCAAAAAAAACAAAATCAAACTCAAATCAAATTCAATAAACATCATAACCAAAATCAAAAAAACATAATAATCAAAAAAAAATATAAAAAAAATAAACAAAATCAAAAAAAAATCAATCACAATAAAATCAAAAAATAAATACAAAATAATCATCAACCATAAAAATCAAAAAAAATAAACAAATCAACAAAATAAAAAAAATAATAAAAAAGAACCACTAAAAAACAATCAACAAAAAAATAATACCACAAACAAAAATCAAAACATCACAAAATTACATAAAAAAACAAAAAAAAATAAACTCATAAACAAAAAAAAAAAATTAAACAAAAAATCAATAAAAACATAAAAAACAACAATACAATCAAAAATCAAAATCAAATATTATTCAAAAATAAATCAAAATAAAAATCAAACAATCAAAACAAAAACAATATTCAAAATACAATCATCAAAAATAAACAATAAAAAATTCAATTATAACAAAATATACACTAAGAAACAAAAAACATCACAAAAACTCAATCAAAACATAATTTCAAAAACAATCATAAAAACATAATTCAAATTCAAACAAAAAATCACATCACAATCAAAAATCAAAAATAAATAAAAAATATAACACAAAAAAAAAAAAAAATCAAAAAACTAATATATATATTATACAACAAAATAAATAATCAAAAAAAATCAATCAATCAAAAAATTCAGAAAAATTAACAAAAAAAACATACAAATCAAATATCCAAAGCAAACATATTCAAACAAAAAAAATCAATCACATATCACAAATAACAATTCAATTCATCATCAGTCATAAATATATCATAAAATCATCACAAATATCATAAAAAAAATCAATATTCACAATATAACAGCAAAATACAAAAATTTCACAATCATCAAAATCAACAAATTCAACAATCACATTCAATAAAACAATATAAACATCAATCAAAAAAACAACAAATGAAAAAATCATAAATAAAAAAAAAAACTAAAAATCAAATCATCAAAACAACAAAAAAATTTCATATTCACAAAAAACAATAAACAAACACAAATAAAATCACATACAATCAAAAAAATGGGAACATTACAATCAAAAACAATCAATATCAAACAAAAAAATACAAATATAAAACATCAATTAAATAATACATAAATAATAAATCAAATCCATCACAATCAATATCAAACATACAATCATAAACATCAACAACAATCAAATAAATCACAAAAAATTCAATCCCATCAAAAATCATCATCAAACATTCAAAAAATAAATATCACAGTACAACAATTCACATCAACATCATAAAATAAATATTAACAATCCAATTCATTCATAATAAAAAAAAACAAAATCAAAATCTCCAAAAATCATAATCAAATTCATTCATCATAAATCCTAAACCAAAAAAATAATAATCATCACATCATCATTCAAACAATCACAATAATCACAAAAAAAAAATCAATATCATAAAATTTCCACATAACAATCTCAAATCAAATCAATCAATATCAACACAAATAAATCATCAATCCAAAAAAATCAAATCCCAAAACAAATATATCAAATCAAAAAAATCAAACAAATTCACATTATACAAATAAGATATAATAAAAACATCAAAAATTATTCAATTTAAAAACATCAACCATCATAACAATAAAATAAATAACAAATCATAAAAAATCATAAAAATCAAAAATCACAATCAAATACACAACAATAAAAAAAATAAATCACCAAAATCAACACAAATATCACAAAAAACAAAATAAATCATAAAAAACAAAAATAAAAATACAAAATCATCAAAAAATAATACACAAAAAAAGCACCAACACCATCACATAATAAATCAAATTACTTCATCAAATCATAATCCATCAATCAAAACAAAAAAAACAAAATACAAAACAATATATCACATTCAAAAAATTCAACATAATAAAACATCAAATCACAAATTCATCAAATCAACAAATAACAATTCAAATATACCAAAATAACAATTCAAATAAAATCAAATCAAATCAAATCAAAATCAAAATCATCAAAAATCAAAAAACAAAACAAAACAAAAAATCGATAAAACAATAAATCAACAAAAATCATATCAAAAAAAATCCAAATTCTCATCAATAAATATCACTAAATATCACAAAAAAAATAATTCATCATCAAAACATTCAACACAATCAAAAATCATTAAATCAATTCCACACACACAAAAAATCAAAAAAAAACATATAACTCAAAATAAAAATTCAACAGCACAAAAAAGAATCAAATCAAATATCAAAATAACACTAAACAAATCCCAAACAAAAATAAAAAAAACAAGCAAAAAATCAAACATTAAAATTCAAAATCATATCAATACATCAAATCAAATAAATGAAAATATAAATATTCAAAACTAATATACATCAAATCATCAAAAATCAACAAACAAAAAAATACAAAAAAATACATCAATTTCAAAAACAATACACATCATAAATCAAAATTTTTCCCACAAAAAACAAAAAAAAAAAAAAAAAAAAAAAAAAAAATCAACATCATCAAAAAAATAAATCAAACATAAATAATATAAAAACACATCAAAAACATCAAAATAAAACAATATCAACCATCACAACAAAATAAAAATCAAGAACAAAAATCAAACAAAATCAATATCATAAACATCATGCAATAAAAAAAAATTCATACATCATAAAACTAATATCACAAAAAAAAATAAAACATTCAACACATAAAAAAAATCAAAAATCAAAAACAAAATATCAACAAACAAACATACAATCATAAATCAATAAATTCAAAATAATTACCCAATCAAACAACAAACACAACATAAATCCAAACAAATATACTCAAATCAATAAAAAAAAATCATCATAACATCAAAATATCAACAAACACATCCCTCAAAACAAAATCAGCATATACATCACAAAAAAAACAAAAATTCAACAATATAAAAACAAAAAAAAAAAAACAATCATAAAAAATAAAAACAAAGCCAGCACAAAAATAACATCACCAAATTTCACAAAAAAACACAACTAAAAACAATACACAAATAAAATACAATAACCAAAAATACAAAAAAATCAAACAAATCAAATAAAAATACAATCATCAAATACAATCACAACAAAAAAAAATAAACATCATAAAAAATCATTCCTTCAATAAAATAATAATCAACAAACACACTCAAAAAAAAAATTCACCAAATAAAAAATCCACAAACCATAATCAATATACAAAAAAAATCAAAAATAAACAATCATAAACAATCATCATCAAATCAATGCACAAATCAATATAAAAAAAATAAAAATATCACAACAAAATAAATCAAAATAAAAAAATTCACAAACATCAATATTAATATCAAAAAACATAACAAACATAAAATACAACAAAAATCATAATCAATCCATAAATCATGTTATTAATCAAACAACATAACATCATAAAATCAACATCACCTTCATATTAAAAAAATAAATAACACAAATCTAATTCAAATAAATCAAAAAAAAAATCATCATCAAAAAATTTCATATCAATCAAAGGGAAATCATTCATCAAATTATCAATAAATCAATTCAACAAAAATTCATCATAACAACCAAAAATACCACAAAAAAATCACACATAAAACAACCTAAATCAATTCATCAAAACAATTCAAAAATAAAAAACAACCATCACAATTCACAATACAAAATCCAAATCAATATAAAAACACACACACAATCTAAATCAAAAAAATCATTAATACAATAAAAAATCAAAAACAAAAAAAATCAAAACTACAATAAAAAAAAACACAAAACACAACATACTATCATAATAAATATACACATAATTCATAATCAAAACACTATAATCAAAAAAACAAAAAAACTAAATCAATCCATCATACAAAACTCATAAAACAAAAAACAAACAAAAAAACCAAATCAAAATATCAAAAACTCACAACACAATATCAAAAATCAAAAAACAAACAACAATAATTCAAAAAAACAAATAATAAAAAAAAAATCAACAAATAAAACAATACATCAAAACATCATCATATCATATCAATTCAAAACAAAAAAATATAAATAAAATCACAAAAAAACAATCAAAAATCACAAATCAAAACAACATCAAACATATCAATCATAAAAAACAAATCATATCATATCAACACAAATCACAACAAAAAAACATATATATCAAATCATATCAATACAAAAAAAACATCAAAACAAAAAACAAAACCTCAAAAATACAATAACATCAATCAATAAATATCATAACACAAAACATCCATCAATCACATTCCACAAAACAACCCAATCAAAAAATAACATCATCCAAAAAATTCAAAATCAAACAATATTGAATCAACAAAAACATCAATCATTATACAAATCAAACAAATCAAAACATCAACAAAAATCAAATCATATCCAAATACCAATAATCAAAAATCACAAAATAAACAACAAACAAATATCAAATCAATAAAATGTCATCAAAAAACAAAAAAATCAAAACATAACAATAAAATAAAAAAAACCAATCAAAATAACAATAAAATCCAAATTAAAAATCAAAATTCAACATTTCACATCATATTCAAAAAAACAAAAAATCAAACATCACCCACATAACACAAAAACAAAAAAAAAATCACACACATCATAAATTCAATCAAAAAACAAAATAAAAAAATTTCAAATAAAAAATATCATCATCATCATAATCAAAATTCAAACAAATCAAAAAAAAATAAATCAATATATTAAAAAACAAACTCATCATAAATACAAATCAAATAATCAAATTCATAAACATCAATTCAATATACACATCAACAACACTAATAAAACATACAATAATATAAAAAATCAAATAATAATATATTCACATCAATAAAATCAAACAAAAGATTAATAATCAAAACAAAAATCAAATCAAAATCAACAATGCCATAAAAATAAACAAAACAATCATAATGCAGTGCAACAAAAAATTCAATCATTAAAACAAACAACATATCAATCATCACAAAAACCAAAATCAAACAAAAATCAAACATCATCTAAGTTTCAAACCCAAATAAAATATAATATAAATTTCAAAATTTCACAAATCAATAAATAACAAAAACAAAATAACAATAAAACAAAACAAAAATGTCATCAAAAAATAAAATCACAAAAAAATCACAAATCAAAAACATCAAAAAAAACAAAACAATATTCTCATCAACAAATTCAAATTATTCATAATACAAATATCTCACATCATAACAAATAATCATCAAATCAACATTAATAAAAACAATATAAAAATCATAATACCATATCAAACAATGCAAAATAAAATAATATTCAAAAACAAAAACAAACAAAAATCCAAAAAATAAAACATCATAATAAACAAAAAACAAAACACTCAATCAAAAAATCCAATAAAATCAAAACATAAACATCACAATCAAAATCAAACAAATCATAAAAAAACAACAAAAAATCTATACAATCACAAAATCACTAAAAGAAATAAAATCAATCAAAAAAAACATCACAAATAAAAACAAAAATCACATCAAATAAATCACAACATAAACTAATCAAAAATCAATAACAATAAAAAAAAATCAATCAAAGATCAAAAAAATAACAAACAATATCAAATTTCACAAAAAAATCACAAAAAACACATTATCACAAATACAAATTAAATAAAACCAAAAAATAATATAAATACTTTCAACATAAAAATATCAAAAAAACTCATACATTCAATCCAACAGAAACAATAATACAGACATAATCAACAAAAAAAAAAACAACAATCAAAATAAAAACAAAAATCAACACAAAATCAACATAAAACACATCAAACCAATCACAAATAAACATAATACCATACATAAAAATAAAAAAACATCACAAATCCCAAAAAAACATCAATCATACACAAAATAAAATTCAAAATCACACATAATCATATCAAATCAAAAAATCAACATCAAATCTAATTCAATTCCAAAAATCCTAACAAACATCAAAAATCATCAAACCACATCCACAAAAAAAAAAAAATCAAACAAAATTTCCACAATACCACATCAAAAAACAAAAAAAACCATAAATAAATAATCACAAAAATCAATAAACAAAATCCATAAAACTCAATACATAAAAATCAAAAAAATCAAATCAATATCATAATACACTAACTAAACACAAAACTCAAAAAAAAAAAAAAAATTATACAAAAACCAAACAAAACACAAAAAAAAAAAAATAAAATTCAATCAAACAAAAATATCAAATCAAATATAATACACTCACATAACAAATTCATAAATCAAAATCAAAAATCCACAAACACAAAAAAACAAATAAATAACAACAATCAAATACAATATCAATTCACAACTCACAAAATAAAAAAATACATTAAACAAACAAAATAATCAAACACACAAATTTCAACATCAAATTCAACATTCAATATCAACACAATTCAAAAATATCACAAAAACACCATCCTACATAATAATAAAATCATAAAACACAATTCATATCAAAACATAAAATAAAATCACAACAAAACCACAACACAAAAAAAATCACAAACAACAATCAACAACATTATAAACAAAAAAATAAAATCAAATCACAACAACACACACAAACATCATCATAACAAACAATCATCAAAAACAAAAAAAAATACAACAAACAAAAATCACAATCATAAAATCAATCAACACATCATCTCAAAAATCAAAAAACACAACAAAAAAAAAAAATCAAACAAAATTAACATTAAAATCATCCACACAAAATTCAACACATCACAAAAAAAAATAATCAAAAAACAAGCACAATTCAAAAAAAACATAACACAAATAGCGCATCAAAAATACACAAAATCAAATAAAAGATAAATCACAAAATCCAAAATCAAGAATCAAAAATCAATCAAAAAATAATATGCACATCATTCAAAAAATCATTATATCATTCATAAACAATATCCCATTCACAAATAAATTCAAGCATCACAAAAAATCATTAAAATACATAATAAAAAATCAATCAATATGAAACAAAAAAATTCAAACAATATAACCAAAACATCAAATCATCAATCATCAACAAAAAAAATACAAAATAATTCATAAAATCAATAAATTCACAATTCAAAAAAACAAAATCCCAATCAACCAAAAAAATAACAAAAAAAATTCAATAAACAGTAATCATAACAACAAAATAAATCCAAAAAAAAAACAATCAAAAATCAAAAAATACAACATCAAAACAAAAAAAAAATCATTCATCAAAAATCAAAAACATACAATCAAATAAATCAAAACAAATAAAAACACAAACAAAAAAAAACATAAAATAAAAAAAAAAAAACAATCAACACAATAACAAAACAATACATAAATAAATCATATAAAAACAAAAAAAACATCAATTCAAAAAACATCAAACAATAAATACCAATAACAAAAACACAATAAAAAAATTCATCAAACACAAAAATAAATCAACTCATCATCAAAAAAAACAAAAAACAATTAAAATATATAACAATCAATAAACACAAAAAACAAAACATCAAAAATAACAATAAAATTAAAAAAATTACAAAATCAATCAAATCTTCAATTCAAAAACAATACAAACCAATAATAAAAAACATAAAAACAAATCAAATGAATAATAAAAAACACAAAAATCATATAATCAAAATAATTTCAACATAAAATCACAAAATCAATCAAAAAAATATCATCACAAAAAAATCATAAATAAATAAAAATTAAAAACATAAATCAAAATTATAATATCATTCATAAAAAAATCAAATCAAAAAATAATCAACAAAAAACATCAAAAAATTAACAAAAAATCATCATATACAAGAATAAACATAATCAATCAAAAAAAATCAATCAAATCAAATTCATAAAAAAAACAATTAACAAAAAATAAACACAAATTCAAAACAAAAATAATAATCACATACAAAACATCAACAAACAATAATCACAACAAATCATAAAATAAACAAAAACATCAAAAAATAAAACAATCAAATCCAACCAAAAATCATTTACACATTCAAAAAATATCATCATCAATCAAAAAAATCCAACATCCACATTCAATCATCAGCATCATATCAAAGAAACACACAATAATCATATCACAACAACAAATTCAAATCAAAAAACATCAAAAAAATCAAATATAAAACACACAAAATCACACAATAACATAACAAAAATAAAAAAAAAAAAATCAAATTCAATAAATCAATAAATTCAAATCAAAATCAAAAAAAACAAAAACAAAACACAAAATAAATCAAAACAAAACATAAATCAAGATAAAACAATTCACAAACAAACAAAACATCATATCAAACAAAAAATCAAATATTTCAAAATATCAATATCAAATCAAAATACACACATCAACAAAAAAATACACACAACAAATTCAAATCATATCACAAAATCATCAAACATAAAAATAATCAACATCACCACAACATAAATAAAACTTCATCACACCAAAATCAATAGCAATAATAAAAATCAACATTAAAGAAATAATCAAAATACATCATCAAACCACATATCATCATCATCAAAAATAAAAATTCAATAATTCAAAACAACCAATATCAAAAAAAAAGAATCAAATAAAATCAAAAATATCAATACAAAATAACAAATAAAATCAATTTACAAAAAAATAACAACATCAAAAAAAAACAAAAAAAACATCAATATCACAAAATCAAACCATATTCAAATCATAAAATCAACAAATATCACAAAAATCACAAAACATTATACACAAAAAAATTAAATTCAAATAAAGAACATAAACAATTCACCAACATCATCCAATCATTACAACAAAAAATAATATACATAACTCACAAATCAAACTAAACAAAAAAATCATCCAAACAATCAAAAAAATCAATAATAAATCATAATCAAAAAAATAAATAAAATCATCAAAAAAATAAAATCAAACAATACATCAAACAATATATATATTAAAAACAAAAAAATCATCATCAAAAAAAAAAAACATCAAATCACATTAAAAAAACATCAAACATTATCATCAATTCATAAAAATCAACAAAAACAAAAACATAAACAAAAAATCATATCCATAAATTCAAATCAAAATATTCATTCACAATTGAAATTCATAACATAACATATCAAATTCAAATCAACAAAAACATTCAACAAATCAGACACAATCATCACATAAAAAAAATAAATACAATCAAACAAAAAATCATATCAAAAAATCAAAAAAAACAATCAATAACACAAAAATACAAATAAAATAAAAATCAATTAAAACAATTTCAACAAAAATCATATCCCAAAAAAAACAAAAAAAAATCAATAGAAAAAAACCATCAATCAAAACAAATCATAAAAAAAATATCAACATAAAAACAATTCATCATAAAAAAAATCATAAATCAAACATCACAAACACAAAACAATCAAAAAAATCACAAAAAAAATCAAAAAATAAAATCATAAAAATAACAAAAAATCATACAATCAACAAACAATAATTCCCAAAAATTGTTCAAAAAATCACAATATCAATCATCAAAGCAAACAACATCATTCAAAAAAAAAAACACACTAAATAATATATTATAAAAATAAACAGTCCAAATAAACATCATAAAAAATAACACAATAATTCCAACCAATATACAATAAATTAAACAATCATCCCACATTCAATCAAATTCATCAATCAATATCAAAATCAAACAAT